>WBND01001420.1:0-11767 GCA_013398595.1 Tychaedon coryphoeus
AGGGGAAATCTTTCCCCTCCTGTGCTACTGCGTGGATTCCTCCATGGTAGGCAACCAGAGCAAAGCTCCTGAGATGTGAGGACCACAGCTGCTCGCCAGGTTGACTTGCCAGCCTGGTTTGTGGTTGCACAAGAGGTATAGAGAGCAATCAGAGTGTAAACCATCTTTGTGGCTGGGGGTGCAGCCCCTGGGCTGGGTGCTGGGGTGCACCCACATCTGTATGACCTCCATCCAGAGGCTGGGTGGCACACCAGCAAGGGGCTGGGGTGTGTTTATTGCCTGTTTACATAGCTCTTGCAAACAGTCTGCCCCCATTTGTTCCTAGTTTACCATCTCCTCCCTCCTAATCCTTTCAGTAAACATCTTTAACCTTTGAAAGGAAAGTCCGGGTCTGACATAGGCACTGGAACCTCTCCTCAGAGGAGCTGTCCTTGGGCTCCTGCCCTCACACTGGCAGCCCCCTGAGCCTGCCATGGCACCAGGGGGGCATCCAAGGCTTTTGCCAACATTTGGGGGATTTTATTATTGATTTCTCCAAGGCTGTGCTGGGTGAAGTGTGGTCAGGGTGGCACTAGCCTTGCTCAGTGCTGGAGCAAAGACATGGCACTGTGGTTGGGCTCCTTACCAAAAGAGGAGGGGTTTGGGGGGAAGCAGGGGCTCAAACTCTTGCCCAGTTCCTGGAGGGACTGAATTCCTGAATTGTTTAAATAATTGAGATGGGTGTGTGATCCTGATCAGCGGTTGTCAGGAGGAGGTTCACTTGTCCTCACCTCCCCATGAGCTGGTATCTGTGCCCTGTCCTCTCTCTGGTCATAATACATGCCTTAAATAACAGCCCAAACATAAAAATAGAAGTAGCTTGGGAGGCTGGTGTTAGAACTAGACCCGTGTCCTCAGCATGGATACGTTCCAGCCAAGGCAGCAAATGCCAGTGCTTCTCCCTGGATTAAATGGTTCAGAGGTCTGGGAAGAGCTGGCAGTGACTAATGGCCTGAGTTAGCAGGCAGCCTACCTCCACGTCTGTCCTCGTGTCCACCCTCACAGCAGGGGCTGCCCAGAGAGAGGTGGAGAAGGTAGAGAAGGTAGAACAGTGGAGCTGTGGTTGGAGAAGCTGGACCTCTTGCTGCCTCAGCTGGCTCTTGCTTTGCAGCCCTGCAGATAGGAATCCAACAGTTGACAGTTTGTCAAAGTTTTCCTGAGAAATTGCCCACGTGGTGCCTGAGTGACGTGGGTACAGGGCTGATAGGGCTCTGTGGTTTAACCTTGTGTGACTTCTTTCTTTTAGAAGATAAAGAACAGCCTACACATTGGGTTCATGCCTTTATTTTAGCAAATACCCATTTCCTTTCTTCAGACATTTCCAGAGGTGAGAGAATGAGCTTGCAGAAACCTTTCAGTGAAAACTGAGAACTGGAGCTTGTCTCTCAAGTGCCTTGGAAATGCCAGATTTGCCATTATGCCAAACATGAAGATGGGCTTGAATTCTTTCTGCAGAAATTGCTGATACTGTTGCCTTTGGCTTTCATCCATTTAGTAGGAGAGGATGAAAGACAAAGACTGCAAAATGTTAGGGTAAAACCTGTGTGTAGAAGCAGCTGTCTGAGATTATATGCCAGGAGGCAAGAAAAGAGTTTGGTCATTTTTGTTTTTTGGAGACTGAAGAACAGATCTTGGCAGCACTGGCCTGGCATGACATGCCACTTGCCTTTTATTCTTCTTCAAGTCTTGTAATTGCACATTATTGCAGTGGGTGGTGAGAGCAGAGCCAGGAAGCCTCTGGTTAAATAATCAGAGAAATTAACTGTTCTGCAGAAGCTGTTTGCAGCTGGGCTGGAGTTGAGACTTGACTGCATGTGCTTAAAATGGCTCAAAATCAAAGTGGGGAGTTGAGATGTGATGCTGGAGAGATGGGAGGTGTTGGGATTTGGGGGTCTTGGTTGGTCAGTTGTCAGCACATTGGGGGCCAGGATCTTCTTGGTTGGTGATGTGTAGGGAGGAGTCCTTGGCTTGCATGCAGGTTGCTGATGGACCAGGGCTTGAGCTTGGTCTGCTCCCAGGGAGGTCACTGAGGGTGTTGAGGAGGGACCACATCTTGTACCTTGGAGAGCTTGATGCTGTGCTGCAGCTCCAAAGCATTCCCATGTGAATATAACCAGTGGGGCAGTGGGGACGGCAGGGTCATTGCAGGCTGGTTCTCAAATGGAATCAGGTTCTCATTTATGGTTAGTTGGAAGATGCTTATTGAAGTGAAATTACATGGTTCTTTGCAAAAGACAGCACATTAAGGTTATGTGTGGGATTTTAGAGTCAGTCTTTTCTAGACATCCATCACCTAATGAAGGGAAGCAAGTGCATGGAAACAATCCAGCTGAGCATGTTATTCCTCAGGCCTATTTAACTGCTACTCTGAATAAGGAAACTGCTGCAGGCTTGGCACTCACAGGTCTATGGGGTGACACTGAATGCTGCTTTAGGACCCCTCCTTAGTGCTTGTGTGGGTAAATGAGATGGAAGCCACTTAGTGTAGAGGTTTTGTTTGGTAGAAGTAGTTTTTCCTGTGATCAGCTCCTGAACAGGTCCCAGCTGGTGGCAAGAGGATCATTCTGGGAGGCAGGGTAAGGCTGGAGGAGCTGCTGTGAAAACAGCTGGGCAAACAAACAATCTTTTCAAGCACTAAAGCTTCACCAGCCTCAAGCTGTGGTGGCCTTGAGGGTTTGTGCCCAGGCCACAGGTGGGGCAGAGATGTCCAGAGCATCTCAGGAGGGCAGGTGTGCCCATTGCTGCTGACATAATTCAGTAATTGCGGCTACGCCTGGAGAGGAGCAGCCCTGGGCTTGCGTGCAAAGCCTAATTCAGCTCTGGCAGGCAGAGCATGAGATGAAGGATTGATGTCTGTCCACCTGCCAAAACAGAGAGGCGGAAGGTGTTGTGTTTGTTTTTGTTTTCCAAAGCAGTCTGTCCTCTGGCACCTGCAGCTTGGTGATGGGCAGATGGCTGCTGGTCCTCTGGTGACAGCCTGTCCACCTCCGCAGGGAGAGACCCAGGCAGAAGGGGAGCTGGTTAAATTAGAAGAGGCAGGAATGTGCTGGGCACCACAAGGGGTATGGATGCTCCCTCACTGGAGCTTGTTCTGCTGCTTTTCATGCTGTATTTGCTTCTACACGGGCACAGTGCTCTGCTTTGGATGGGGTGGAGCAGCTCTTCATCTGCAGCACAGACCTCTGCCATGGGAGTGTTGGGATGACATCTGACAAGTTCCCAACACCATCTTCTTCAAACCACCCAATGTAAAACATTGCTCAGGTTTGCCCAAATCATTTTGTCCTTTTGGGAAGCTGTGATTTCCAAAGGGTGTATGCAAGAGCTGACCAGGGCTTCAGGATGAAAGGGAGCCTTGAAAAGTGCAAACGTGGGAGGCTGCTGTTCTGCTTAGAGAGGAAGAAACCTAATCATGTGCAGGTTTTATCATCTCCTGTTCCTCAGCCTTATTGCATTAGCACCAAAGACTGGTGCTTGATCACTTTTGATGTGTGTTGCTACATGAGCCATCTATCTGCAGTATGTACGGTGCTGTGAGGAGCTCCCCTTGGAAGCAGGAACATTTGCTCCCAAATCTGCTTCAGAAAAGAAAACCCAAATTACGCCATGGTCAACATTCCTGGGTGGCCTCTGTATTAATTTAATGAGGGATTGGGATTTGTGCCTGCCCATTGAGGTGTGGGGCTGAGTGTGGGAGGCAGGGCAGCTCTGCAGGAGAGGAGGATTGTCCTTGTAGAAAACCACTCCGAGCCCAGCGTGTTTTTGCCAAAACCCCAACACCAGTTTCAGCACCAGGAGGGCTGTGATTTCTCACATCAGTGAGGCTCTCACATATCACTCCTTGAATAACAAAGTTGGAGTTTTTTTGGTTTTTCCCTCGTTCTCCAAGACTGGGAGAAAAAAAAATGCAGGAGGTGAATTTAATCCTCAGGTTGGCATCTGTGGGTGTCTGGATATTTATATGGCTCTGGCTGTGGCAGTGTGTCTGCTCAGGGTTACCAGCTGTCTCAGAGGGTTATAATGAAGATTAACTCTGCAAAAGCCGTTTAAAATTTAATAATTACATAAAATACTTATGCTGGCCATTCTCATGCAAACTAATGCAAGAGCAAGTCCACTCAGCAGGTCCCTGGTGTAACATCCTGTGATGGTGGGCAGGAGTTCAAATGGGTCTCAGGAAGGTTTGACCAAGGGGCTGTTACAGAGGTGACTTCCACATAATGTATTGTAAAAGAGGTCTTATCTCATGATGATTTTCAAGTTCCCAGGTTATAAACATGTTCATAACTGTATGTGGCTGATAACAGACCTCTCTCCACTGGTTTGGTTATTTTCCAGAAAACTTGTGGAAACTGATTGTTAGAAGTCCCTTTCTGCCTTGCAAGGTTTTCAGTTTTGTCTTTAAAAAAAACCCAACAAACTCCAAACATATCATTTCGTGGTTTGTTGCCCAAACAGTTCTTGCTAAGGATATGAGTCACTGGGTCCTGGGAGGGTCCGATAGCAGCACTGTCCTCCATGGTTGGGAAAACTATTCTGTCACTGACAAGTCTTCATGAGTGTGTCCTTTCCAACTGTCTGACAAAAAACCTAGAGATCATCTAGTTTCTACTCCCATAGAACTGTGGGCAGGGATGCCACCCACTAGACTAGATTCCTCAGACCCTGTCCCACCTGGCCTTGAACCACTTCGAGGGATGGAGCAGCCACAGCCTTTCTGAGCTGTCTGTTCCAGGGCTTCACCACCCTCTCAGGGAAGAATTTCTTCCTTATGTCCCATCTAACCTTGCCCTTTTTCAGTTTAAGGCCATTCTTTCTTTCCCACATGTCCTGTTACTACACACCCACTTTCAAGGTCCCCCTCCTGATCTCTTGTAGCCCCTTTAGATATTGGCAGACTGCAGTAAGGTCACCCTGGACCCTTTTCTTCTCTAGACTGAACAAACTATCTTCTTACAAGAGGTGCTTCAACCCCTTGACCATTTTTGTGGCCTTCTCTGCATCTGATTTAAAAGATCCACATCCTTTTTATGCTGGGGACGCCAGAGCTGGACACACCACACCAGCATCCCCAAGTCCTTGGCAGAGCTGCTCTCAGCCCTTTCATCCTCCAGCCTGTGCCAGTACTGGTGATTATCTTGAACCAGGTGGGTCAGGACAATCTTCAAACTTCTTAATTGAGGACCTGAAGTATATTTTTAGTGGCAGGGGGAGGAATTGAGTTTCCAATAGCTTCCCCTTTTTGGCAGCAGTTGGTGAATTTTTTGCATTTTGGAAAAGTATTTGTGTTGCACATTTGAGATTCCTAAGTCCTGGTTTGGTTGAGCTGTGGTGTCTTGTCAGCTGGAGTGTGGATGTGCCGCATCCTGGCTCTCTTGTACAGGCTCTCAGTGTGTGCTCAGACATAAAAATAGGCTGCTGTGGCTGTGTTTCACATGAGTCAGGAGGATATTTGGAGGAGGGAGGTGGGCTGAGCTCAGGAGTAGAGCTGGCTTTGCAGTGATTTGGAGCTTTTATCTGGGTGTAGGGGAGGGTTGGGCTGCATCACTGTATTTTCTGTCTGACTAGTGTGTGCCCTTGGGCTGTGCTCTCTTATCTGTGATGCTTCATCCAGCCTGCCTGTCACAGTCAGGATTTGTCACAGCATGTGGTGCACAGATTAGTATTGCCCATCTCTGGAATACCTCTGTATGTAAGTGGTGGAAGCTCAGATTGGTACTGGGATGGTGGACATCAGTTCCCCCAAGTATCGTGGGTGAACTGGTGGGACCTCATCCCTGGTGATGAAGGGCTGGAGTATGGAGTTTCCTGAAATCCAGCCTTTCATGAGGCTGTCTCTGGAACCCTGGGCAGCTGAGTTGCTCACTCCATGGGACTGTATATGCCATAGGTCCTGGGAAATCACCTAAACTTTCCTTCCCAGCTGTATAAGGCACCTATAAAACTTGAACTGATGTTGTGTTAATCCTTTTCTATGGACTGTGTCCCTTTGTTACTATTGGGGTGAAAGGACACATGGCTTGGAGGGGCTCTGAGCATGAGGTTTCCCCTTAAAGGTGGTATTTTCTTGAGGAGCACTCTTGTGAAAAATATTTGACTTGAGCTCTGAAAATGATAACAAGTGACATTGGGAGAGGAAGGAGCCTCAGCACCTCTGTGGCTGTGGTTTGACTTCCCTGCATCTGCTGCTGGGTGTGGGGCAGCTCTTCCTCTGCTCTGAAGTTTGCTTGAAGATGTGAAAAAATAATGGCAGAGAAGAGAAATGGTGTCTTGCAGGTGCTGTACGTGAGCGTGCCTGCACTGCTGGTCACAGCCCCACACCGCTCTGGCTCCTTGCCCTGCTCGAGGCCAAATGATTCTGAAAAACTGGGTCCGTGTCCAACCTGCAAATAGCACGGCCTGGGAGACCAGTGAGGCTTGTCCAGAACAAGGCATTAAAGCTCAGCCAAGTCCCAAGTGCGTGTTTGATGACCACTGTGGTGACGTGGAAGGACTGATAGCTCTGTCTGCATCAAACCATACCGCAGTGAGGCGGGGCACAGCTGAAGGAGCAGGAAGTGGATGAGAAAAATCTTGAACCAGATTCAAAACAAGCAAGTGGAAGTCACTGAATAAACTGAAATCATGTTTATGGGGAGGATGAGACAGAGGTGAGCAGTGTCCAGAGAAGGGCAATGGAGCAGGCGTGAAGGGTCTGGAACACAAGTCAGATGAGGAGCGGCTGAGAGAGATGGGGATGTTTAGCCTGGAGAAAAGAAGGCTCAGGGAGCCCTTATCACTCTCTGCAATTACCTGACAGGAGGCTGTAGAGACGTGGAAGCCCTGCTTCTCCAGGAAGGTCCTCCTTCCTGGAGCTGAATGGGAGGACCTTTCTGGAGAGGCAGGGCTTGTGTTTGCTTGTGCCACTCTGGAGGCATTTGTCCATTTCCAGACTTGTCTCCATTTGTCCCAGTTTGCCCTAGTGTAGATGTGCCTGGTTGTGCCTGTGTTCCCATATGTTTATGTGCTCCTTTGGGCTTCTCACTGGCCTGTGCACAACATCTGGGCCTTGTCCTGGCTTGAAGATGGGGTTATCACCACCTTAAAATATTAGGGGTAGGGATACATGGTGTAGCCCAGCACAGCATTTCAAGACTTGCAGTGTTAAGGTAATGGCAATTGAAATGGCACCTGCTCAGGTACGTAAGACACAGATGGATGTCCTGGATGCTTCAGATCTGTCCTTGCCTGTTCTGGCCTGACCATGGAAAACACAGCTTGAAAACACTCAGCCAGATGCAGCTGTGGCGTTCCTCTTTAATTCCGTTGTCTGAGGCATGAGCAAAGCTGGGTAATCAGTGGTGTTGGTTCCTGACATGATGATGAAGAGGGTGGAGCTGTCTCCCTCTTTAGCAGCAGGATGGTGACAGCTCTCTCAGGCTGTTCCTGTGGCCTGTGATAAAAAAGGAGGACGACTCAGGCTGTGGCCAGCCTGGAGCAGCTTTAGCATGGCACCAACATGGCTGTGACCAGCCTCACATGGGAAGCATGAAATGTGTGGGTTAAAGCACCATCTCTGCTGAGCTTGGCCATTTTACTTGGGATTGCTGTGGTCTGGAGGTCTTTAAGTACCGTGTCCATCCCTGGTGTGCTGATGGGCATGGTGGGAGAAGGTCCAGGACCTGCGGTGGAGCTGGGATTTTTGCTGCACGCACCATGATAGGCACCTTCTCAGCCCAACAGGATGTTCCAGCACTCTTAGTGCCCTGCAGAGTAACTTGTAGGACTTCTGGAAATATGGAAGTAGTAGGATGATAAGCTTATTATAAGCATTACCATTTTATTTTAGTGTGAGCAGTAATACTTGGCAGCATGCAGCCGCAGCTTGTCATGTAGTGGTTTTAATCTTATTTTTTAAGAACAGAGGGAGCAGTGTTTTTGTTACTGACTGGAGCCAAATCTGCACTCTTGTCTGCGTCTCTTCATATCTCTCTGGGTTTTGTTTGCACAATATTGTAGTGAATGTAGCGAACATATGGGCCTTAAATTCATTTAATAGTTGCAAGAAAATGAGTTTAAGGTTCTTATGGTATTAAGGTAGACATTTCCAAATTCATTTTTAATGGAACATTTGTTCTCCAAAGATTATTACGGACCATTAAGTCCTCTGCTGCCTGGTGTGTTCTTGTGCCCAGGGATGTTATTGCCAAGGGATATAAACATGTTTATGGGCCCAATTTATTGAACGGTGAGATTAAATGTACTAAACTTGAAAATGTCAGTAGAAGCTTGAGCGCTTTGTCATAAATCCTGAGCGAGAACATTTGGACATAAATGTCGTGCTGCCGCATAAAACCGGTGCAAATCAAGTTGTGAGCAGCTGAAAACTTCTCTCACCAGTACAGCAGTTGTAAACACTGGGATTTGTCAGCATTAAATACCTACATGGGAGCAGGTAGTATATGGGTTTTTCCTTTTCTGAGCTGACTAGATCTGCCACATGGGGGTCATAAACTGGCAGATTATGTTTTAATACTTCTGTGTGTTTGGTGTGCATGAGAGTGGGTGTGGGCAAAGCTCCCATCCAGCCATAATTCATTGTCTCACTGCAGGGCAGCACTGGCAGGAAGACCCAATGCTGCTCACTTGATGTGTGTGTGTACATTAAAAAACGGGCAGCATTATCCCTCTCTCTCTCTGTGTATATATATAATATCTATATAAACCTATCAAAAAGAAATTGCTGAATATGAGAGTAAAGAAGCTCTGCAAGATTTATACAGAGCTAACAATTTATATACTTTCTCTCTATATATATCTATCTATATCTCAGTGCATAAGTTGTTATCTATGTATATCTATATATGGATATATAATAGGCAGCACCACACATGCTCATCCCTCTTTGCATTGCTCTCATTACCTCAGTGCACAAGCCTCGCAGAGCTTTTTCTAACCTTGTATTCACAGATTTTTACTTCTTTTATCCCCTGGATTGAGTGATAAAATCAAGCAGCGCTGCATAAATCAGGCATTTTACTGCTTTTATGGAAAAAGCAGTTTGGTTCTCTGCTTTAAAGGACCTGACTTTACTTGAAAGAACCTGAGTTGTCTTTTGAGCTCCTTACCAACCCGTGTATGTGATCTCAGAAAGGGCTTGGCTGCCAGTGTGGTCTGGGCTCCCTGTGCTTCTGCACAGCCACCTGCATGCAGAGTCATGGAGGGAGGGGAATTTGGGATTTGCCTGGAAGCACACAGCTCAGTCCCTTGAACTGAGAGCTGCTGGATCTTCATCTGAGTAATGGGAAGCATTAATGACACCGGGCTTAATTCCTGCTGCTCTGATGTGATGCAATGTGCACCAGTATCTAATGAGCTGAGTCACATCAGTAACCCCAGAATAAATCCCAGTAGCAGGTTCACAGCCTTTTCTCCAGAGTTAGAACCAAGCCCTGTGGTTGGCTTTTCTGGTAAAAAGAAAAAGCTCTCCCCTGCTCTCACAGCTCCATGTGAGCTGGTACAAACACATGTCTGTACACAGCTGGGGAGGGAGGTACGGTGGTTGTGGTGGGAGGAGGGCAGGGACCTATCAAATGTGGTTTGCACTTTGGTGTTCCTGATTTAGAGCAGGTTTAGCACTGTCTGTGGATGCTCCAAGAACTGTGGGCTCATGGCTGCGTTATCTAGTTTGGAAGTGAAAACTAAAGTCTATATATAGCAGGTTTGATAAGCTTTCCTTAAGTGAGAAGAGGTTTGGTCAAAAATATCTTTGTGAAGTTTTAGAGTTTTTTATATACTTCTTTTTATATAAGCATATGTACATATATATGTAAAATACCTATATTATATATAGAGATATACAGAAGTATGTATAATATATACACAGATATACACAAATACATATAAAAACATATCAGGCTGAATAGATGCTTCAGAGATGTGGGTGTAAATTGTATTGGGTTTGTGCAATCAGGTTTTGGTAGTAGGGGGATACAGGGGTGGGTCCTGCAAGAAGCTGCCAGAAGCTTCACCCATGTCCAGGGGAGCCAATGCGTGCCAGCTCTAGGATGGACCCACCACTGTCCAAGGCTGAGCCCATCGGGAATGGTGGGAGTGCCTCTGGGACAACAGATTTAAAAAGAGGGACCAAAAAAAAGCTTTTAACTTCAGCCAGTAGAAGGAGGAGTGAGAACATGTAAGCAACAGCTCTGCAGACACCAGAGTCAGTGAAGAAGGAGGGGGAGAGAGGAGGCCATGCTGCAGCAGGTTTGCTGGCAGGACCTGTGGAAGGGACCCATGCTGGAGCAAGGGGGAGGAGTGTGAGGGTTTGTCCCCCTGAGGAGAAAGGAGCAGCAGAGACAATGTGTGATGGACTGACCACAGATCCCATCCTCTGTCCTCCTGCGCTGCTGAGGGGAGGAGAAGGACAATTCAGGAGTGAAGTTAAACCTGGGGAAAAAGGGGGAGGTGGGTGGGAAGTGATTTAGTTTTTGTTTTCCATTACCCTATTCTGCTTTGATTAGCAAATAGACTAATTTCCCTGAGCTGTCTGGTTTGCCAGTGACAGTCACTGGTAAGGGAATCTCTCCCTGCCTGTATCTCAACCCACAAGCCTTTTGTTGTATCTTGTTATATTTTCTGTTCCCTGTCCAGCTGAGGAGGGCAGGTATAGAACAGTTTTGGTGGGCCCCTGGTGTCCAGGCCATATACATATATATACACACATCTTTATAAAGTATCTATGTAGTACATAGAGAGATAAAAAACTGTGTACTATGTATCTGTCTGTGTATATACACGTGCACGTGTATAAAAATGGATAACTCTATCAGTCTGTATAGTTTCTATAGATTTTTTCTTTGTATGTATATATTTGGCTAAATCAGAGCTGTGAACTGAAGGTGCAGTTGGAAGGTTTGATCTAAAGTGCATTAGAAAGTGTTAAATTTTAGGCCAGCTGGAAAACAATCAGCTATGATATTCTTCTGTAAGTGGGTATTTTTGCTGTTATGTCTGCAGAGGGAGAGAGAAGTGCTCTCTGTAGCCAGGGGGGCACACTGGCTTGGGAGGAAACTCAAGGTGTGGTTATCTCTCTGGAAAAAGTGAGTTTCTCTTTGCAACTCACAGATGCCGACTCTTCATGCTGCTGTTTGAAACAAGGTGTTGCTCAGCTTAATAAAACAGGGTTAATTAGTTATTTTGAAGGAGATATGGCTTTATTTGAATCTTTTAACTTCTGACCTGTAGTAGACTCAAGGATAAGTGTGCTGTTTGCATTGCTCCCTGACCTACACGGCGAAAACCCTCACTGTCTTGAGCCAGGATGTCTTAAGTGCTTTTCTGGGGGAAACTCTGCCTTTTTTCTCTCTAGTTTCCTACCAGATCTTCCATTCACCCAATGCTCACCTGGCACAGAGTCTCCCACCCCATGACTGAGTCATCCCATCTGTCTGCACTGGAAATGGCTCTGAATGCAATCCTAGCTGCTCTATGTGCTTGTTATGGGAATACTCATCTTTATAAGAGGTTCTCTGGTGACTCACCTTTTAATCCAGCTCTCTCTCAAGGCAATGGCTGCAGTGCAGGCATGTAGGTGAGCACGTGCTCTTCTGCCCTGTGGTGGCTGAGTACCTAGGGTCTTCCTGTGCTGAAGAGTGCAGGAGATTTTACAGTTCAGTTATTGATTTTAGAGTGTGTTGGATTAACTGTTGGGTCTGTCACCCTTTACATGCGTAGCAGCTGTTGAACA
>WBND01001420.1:12824-36988 GCA_013398595.1 Tychaedon coryphoeus
GGGGCAGGTCATGCCTTGTGGGATGTGGTGGTGCTTGAGTTTAGCTTGTGGCCAATAGTTCCCTCCTCATGGAGCTCGCTGGGGGTTGTGTTGAGGCTGTGCATTGCTTTTGGGCAGGGCTTTGGCAATGTGTGCTCGAATCCCAGTCTAAGTTTTGATAGGCTCTAGAGTCCCATGTGCTTTGCATATGTCTTTGAAGATCTCCAGTAGGATCTAGTACCTGAGCCCTCGTGCCAGGGACATGGAGGAAAAAGCATCCCTCTTAAAATTTGCTCTAAAATGCCATGGATTTTTGAGAGGGGGCAAGTACCCTTGAGCACTGAGTGTTGCGTCCTCCAAGATGGTGACTGGTGGCATGGGGGAGGCCATGCAGTCCTCCAGAGTTGTTGCTGTTCCTTGGCAGCTCTGGCCTTAAACTTTCCCATATTTTGGGAGAATAAATAAATTGCTGTAGAAAATCCTGCAGTAGGTTCTCAGCTGGGTGTAAGTCATCAGGAGGTGCTTCAGTCACCTTTTCAGTTTTGTTTTGGCCACTGCTGCTTTACTTGTTTCATTTTTTTGGCTCTAATGACTTGGTGGTCTGCTAAAAGTGTTTGTATAGGTGATTGTAAAGTGGGTTTTTTTTCTGAGCATAGAAGCTGGTGGGACAACATGTAGATGAAGATGGGGGTGGTTGAGGCATGGCTCTTCCCCCTAAACTGGTTGGTGAAACATTTCCTATTTCCTTAGCACTGACCCAGACCCAAAGGGGAACAGGTGGGTGCTTGCAGACCTCTCTAGGCTCTTGGTAGGCACCTGGCAAGGTGGATCTTCACTCACAGTGGAGCTTCTGACGCAGGGCGTTTGTCTGGGTAGGGGATTCCCAAATCCTTCTTTGACTATCACAGACTTCCCCCTATATGAGGAGCTGTGATCCTTTCACTGTGTTGCATATATTAAATTATTTCTTCTGATCCCTTCACTGTGTCACATAAATTACTTTGTAACATCTTGTTCCCTTGTGACCATTGTGTGAAATCAGAAGGTGGGATGTGTTGGCAGGAGCCCTGGTCTTGTGTTTCAGAGAGACCTGGAGTCCGGTGTGTGCTGAACATCCTGCCCAGATCTTGGATGGGTTGGCTTTGCCAGCTGCCTGATCTCTCCTGCTCCTGCTCAGTTGCTATTTTTTTCCTTTCAGCTCCTGGTAACTAACTCATTGGTGGAAAAACTAAAATCAAGAAGCCCAAGACAAAGCTATGTTTAGGAAGAGAAAAGAGGCAGAGAAAATTGCCATTTTGCACATGTGAATTAAAGTTTCTAGCATGTGCAGTGTCCCTGAAGGACATGTTGTCCTCTTGCTCTCCTGGAACAGGTAATAACCTGTGTCCTTGCAGTTACTGCTTTGACTTTGAAAATTGTGACAAAGCTCTGGGCAAGGATGTTGGATAAAGCACAGGGCTCATTCCTCAGCACGACAACATAATTAACAGACTTGGGCTGGGCAGTGCTGATTGCCCCTGGCTCTTCTAGCCAAAACCATCAGGTTGTGCTTATCAAACAATACAGAATGCAGGTGGTGGCTCCAGGAGCAGGGTGCCCTGTCAGAGTGGAGGATTCCCAATGGTGGAGTAACCACAAGCTGTGCCCATAACTCTGGAAATATGGCAAGCAGATGTTCTAGAGAATTAGTGAACCCAAATCTCAAGGATAACTGTATGCAAGTCTCCTGGACTTCCCAAACAGCTTTCCCATGTCTCTTTGTTTTTTAAAATAGTGTGTTGTCTTTTTCAGTGTCCAGCACACCTGGACCCTGGGGTGGTTCCCCATCAGTTTCACTTGTTTTTCTAGAAATTAGTAAAATTGGGTTGTTGATCTTTTGAGCAGGTGGGTCGAGTCCACATGAGAAATTTGACTTATTTCAGCAAAGGAGTTGTTTTTTAACAAATTCACCCAAGCTGTCACACCATTTTTCCCTGTTCATCTGATTATGCTTTTTCAGATGAGCGTGCCTCATGATCAGCCTCAGGAGCTGGCCATTGCCCTGCCCTGGAGATCCTGGAGCTGTGTGTGGGGTGTCACAGCCTGGCAGCACCCCAGGGTCCAGATCCAGCACAGCAGCACATTGTGTTTCTGTGAGATGCTGCCTGCTGGAACCTGTCTGCCTCCTCTCTCTGAGCTGGCTCCTGTGCTGTCGATGTGGGTGGTGATACAATGGTTCTGCAGGGAATGTGGGAAGCAGTTTGGGCATGGGAGACCAAATCCCTGCAGAGGTGTGCTGGTGGCTCATCATCATCACAGCAGTCCAGAAAGCCAAGAGCTCGGTGCCAGGAGCAGGCATGGAGGTTGGTCTTTGGGGGTTTTTTAATCTGCTGGTTGGAAAGCCTTTAATTAGAGGTAATTGAGGTTTGACTCTGAATCACAGAATCACAGAATAATTTGTCTATCCAAACACAGATAAATCAAGACAGTTTTTCTCTGCACCAGAGTGGTTTGATCCAGAGGAATAGGCCATCCCTATGGTGACCTATTGGTGGCAAGATTGCGTGCTGTGCTCTCCAGCCCTGCAGTAGAAGTCTTGCAAAAAACCTCCAAAGCCAGCAAAAAATTGTAAAAAGAGCTTTTGGTGCTGTGGGGCGTGAGGACTCTCATAAGCAATGCAAATGCCTGCGTCCTCCCTGTGGCTAAGTTGCCCAGAGAGGTTGTAGATGTCCCATCCTTGTAAATGTTCATGACCAGGTTGGACAGGCCTGGTCTAGAGGAAGATGTCCCTCCCTGGCCCTGGCAGGGTGTTGGAACAA
Source organism: Tychaedon coryphoeus (assembly GCA_013398595.1). Classification (NCBI taxonomy): domain Eukaryota; kingdom Metazoa; phylum Chordata; class Aves; order Passeriformes; family Muscicapidae; genus Tychaedon; species Tychaedon coryphoeus. Next base: position 15,602 of record WBND01001420.1, read on the forward strand.
GATGAGCTTTAAGATCCCTTCCAACCCAAACCCTTTTGTGAGTCCAAGTGACAGCATGATGCCCTTAAGGTGACCTGAGGCAGCAGCGAGTGTCCAGCACGTGCTGGTGTGTCCTACATGAGCCCAGGATGGATGGATGCATGGATGGCTGTGCTGTCTGGGATGTCTTTGGCTCTGCCCAGCATCCCTGGGTGCGAAACAGAGTTTCCCCATCTCTCTGCATGATCTCTGTGTCGTAACAAAGCACTGACACCCCCAAGTCATGGGTAAAAATTGTTATTGAATGCTGTAGTTCCTAAATCAGTATCCTAAACACATTTCATCCCACCCACTATTGCACCCTTCTCTTAAATCCTTTATCTGGTGTCTGCCTTCAACTTGTAAAACCTCTGGAGGCAAAGCTGCTCTCTCCTGTAGCTCCCTGTTCCCTCCGTAGCCTTTTGTGCTCCGAAATCCAAATATTTACAAGCCCTGATCAGAATAGGGGAATTGATGGGAGTCTCTGGAGTGTTACAGCATGAGGCAGGAATATTTTCCTTCAGGCAAGGAACAGCTCCACTGCAGACTTGCCTGCTTTTTCAGCTGTGGGAGATTATGCTGGTTTTGCATGGCACTGGATGAATTTAGGTTAAACCGAGATTAGCCCTCTGAATCATTTTACTTGGGTTTTTTTGCAGCTGAGCCAGAAAATACAGTGAGTGCTGAAGCTGTGGGAAGGTTTTTAGGGGTGCATTTAACTCACAAGACTCCTGTTAAAGCCTGGCCCTGGCCACAAATGTTTGTTGGACTCAAAATCTATCTCCTCGAAGGCTGGTTTGCCTGACAGTGGCAAGCCCGGGCACTGCTTAGCAAGCACAGGCACATCCCAAATTAGTAGTGCTGACAGTAAAAATAGGGGAAAGAGTGGGGGGGAAGAAGGGAGAGGTTTCTCCCTGCCAATCCAGCAAATTCTCAATTTTTGGGGCTAAAATCAGAAAAACTGATTTTTACCAGTATCCACTGGGTAATGAGATTTTTTTTTGGTGTGGTGCATAACAGCATTTTGCAGCTGTCAAGGGGCTCTGTGCTCACCTGGGCTGGCCTGGGGTGGAACTGGCACAGCCGGGCTGTATTGGCTCCCCTGAGTGTCCTGCTGTGAGCAGTGCTTTAAGCTCTTACCATTTTATTTATGGCTCTGCTGGCCTCAGCTAGAATACTTCAGGGGCTGGATGGAAGGGAAGCCAAACAGCCTCACTCAGGGCATTCAGCAGCACAGCCTCAGCAAAGCTGGAAAACAAACCCAAACCATGAATAAGGCAGATGTTGGAAGTGGAGAGGGGAAGGCTGCAGCCCCAAGCCCAGCAAGGTTTAGTTTTGTGGCTAATTTCATGCTGTGTATAATCCCATGAGTCAGCAGATGTGTCAAGGCTGGGGCTGGTGTGAGGTTAAACTGTGGGGTTTTGGGGTATTTCAGAGGAGAAGAGGATGTGAAAGCAACCCCATGTCCAGGCACGTGGCTGTGGCAGTGCCTTGTGGCTCCGTTTCTTGCTCTTTCACAAGTCAGAACCCTGAGGGGGGTAGTCAGGAGCCTGGAGCAGCAGTTCCTCAAACTCTGCCCCTGTCAGCTCCCACCCATCCCCTTCACTTCCTCTTCCTCCATGCAGGACTGGACAGTAATTAGGAATTAAGTTTGTGCTGCGATCACGTGCCGGCAGTGGACTGAGAGTAAAGCTGTTGGATGGATTTCCCAGCCAGAGGGGCCTGTGGTCTGAGGGCTGGGAAGTGCCCAGGCAGCCAGGAAAAGAACAAAATTGCTTTCTGGACTTGCATCAGGTTTTATTTGAGGTACAAAGCTGTAAGGTGGAGTGGCCAGAGCCCTGGGGAAGGCATAGGGCTGGCTGGGTTTTACTGGAGTGGGCATAGCTCCAGGTTTGCTCTAAGCCATGACTTGATTTTCTGTAAACTGAGGTTGGGTTTGAACAATGCTAGAGAATGTGCAATAAACAAAATGTAATAATTCATAAAGTAGTGCAAAGAGAAATAACATAAACACAAAAGTATAAACTTCATATGTGCAGTGGTATTGAGGTTTCTCTACTGTGGTGGCCACATCTCCTGGGGTCTCTGTGTAATGGGTTTGGGAGCCTAAGAGGAAATTAGAAGATGGTTTCTTCTGCTAGCCAAACTCAGTATTGACTAACTCAGCCTGTAATTGGGTTGGGAACCTCTTCATCAGGGTTTCATCACCTCTTCATTATGGTTTGAGTTGAAAAAGTGAGTGGGCAAATCAACAGTAAGGAGAAGCACCAGAGGCTCTCCTGGAGACATCATCTGCTTGAGAAGCTCTCAGCCCACAGACAGCCAGGGCAGGGCTGATGGGGAAGAGCTGTTTCCTCTGTGGCTGGCTGCAGTTTTGGTTGTGGCATCTAAACCCTCCCCAGACCCAGCATTGCCCATTCTGAGTTGTGTGAGGCTTGACTTGACCAGGGAAGAGGCACCACAGACATGGGTCGAGCATTCTCCTGAAACCACACAGGTGAAGTGAAGAGCACAGAGAGGAAATTTGGGCTTTCCCACCCCAGCAGCCCCATGGTTTTCCCATGCTGGCAGGGACATGCCTCCTGCTCTGCAGCACCACCCAGCATCACTGTCCTGCTCTGACACCTCTGAGACCTCATGGTCCTGCCAGTGGCATTGAACCTGCCGGGGTCTGTCTGCCCCAGGGAACACCCTGTGCACCATGAAGCTGCTGATCCACGGGGATCCCCCCTATCCCTGTGGGGTCCACAGCAAGAGCATTCCACAGCAGCCCCACTCTGCCTGCAGCATCACCTGTGCCAGGCTGCTGTGGTGCCCACCCTGCTCCATGTGCCGGGGTTTTTCCTGCCACATTCCCTGCGGAGGCACGACAGACCTGGGAATAAGGGCTGGTGTCAGTCGGGTGTCATCTCCTGGAAGAGAATCTGGCTGCCTCGGTGCTAAATTTATCCCCCCCACATCCCGGAGGGTGCTCAGCCACCCGCTCAGCCAGCCTGCCACCCGCTTTTGTTCCGCCTGCTTGCGGCAGGAGGAATTGCTGGGAAGCATCGCCTGAGGGAAGGGTGTTTTTTAGTCCCCGCTGCTGCTCCTTCCTAATATTAGCACAGCAGCTGCAGTTTCTGTTTGTCTGAGCTAAGCTTTTATTGCAGTACTGTAAAACGGAGGCAGCAAATGGGACCAACCCATTCAAACAGAGCTGGTGAGAGCAGCTGTGAAAGAAAACAAAGCCAAGCCTATGTCTTCTCCTGCCCCTATCCCCTTCTGTCCCCTTTTCTTCCTTTTTGGGAAGGGCCTTCAAACACCCTGAGCTGCTTAGAGCACCCTCCCAGCTGCATTGGGATCCAAGGGGATGCTGGTGCTTGAGCTGCAGTCTAAAGGGCTGCAAGTACACAGGAGCTTTTAGGAATTTTTTTAATTAATACTTTTTCGCATTGAAAAGCTCTTGGTGCAGTGCTCAGAAAAAAAGAAAAAACCTGAAAAAAGTATCTGGCAAAGCAACTGTGATAGGTTGTAGGAGGCTGCTGATGTGACAAAGCAACTGCAGTGCCTTTGGTTTCCATGCTGGACTGCATCTAACAGTGTCCCCCATGTCTCTTTTTGCAGGTGCAGATGCAGCCCCAGTGGCAAGCACAGGAGCCCAGCAACGAGGACGTAAAGGTGAGAAATCCCATGGCTCTAGAAAGGCAAAAGGGTTGCAAGAGGGTTTTTTGTGGGTTTTTTCCCCTAGCTAGAGCTTGGTTTCACTCAATCACTGCTGTTCATAAAAATAGGAATGGCCAAGATGGTTTCAAGGCAGTGAGTCACAGGCTATGAATAGTGTGTTTTTACACCTATTCCACAGGCTTCACCTCGCAGCAACCTTTCACATTCCCTGGTCTTTCAAAGCCCTCATTCCCAGTTGCTTTCTTCCTGTGGTTTAAACATTAACACACATCCAAGCATCCTGTTTGCTTTGCCTCAAGCTTGCAACTGTTCAGCTGTTTGGAAAGCTTTGGGCTCCCGGGACAGCTACAGTCAAATAACCTTGGGTGATTTTGTCTTTCCTAGCGTGTTTTAGCAGCTATTTAATTAAACTCCAAATGAGTTGGTTCTGGGAAGACTGAGCTGGGGCAGCTGTCTGCTCCCTGCCCTCCCTTGGCCAATTGTTGCTCGGTCATCAGGCTCCTTTTTGGGAATTGGTAGGTGTGTTTGTGGTTTGTGTTAGGTAGATGAGCTGCACGAGGGAAAACTAACCTCTAAAGCTTATGTTATTTCTAAAGGGGATATCAGAGCATATTACAGTTTGGAAAGTGGCCAGCTGCTGTCCTGGTCCTTCCCTTTATATTCCCTCTTAATGGCCATCGCTGATTCTCTATGATGAGCTGTACTGGAAAGGGAGTTTCAGAGGAGAAGGCAGATTCTTTTAATTAAAAATTAAAGCAGACTTTTATTTTTAACATGCTTATTGCGTAATGCACTGAGCTAGAACAAATCCTCCCCTGTTTATTTTCAATGAGGGGAGAAAAAAAACCCTTTTATTCTACCAGGAACAGGCTTCAGTGTTAATTTAATGTGAACTAATGGGCGTCCCAGCAGGCATGTGATTTGTGGGTGGCAAATTCCTCGACACGGATGAGGAATGTTCAGGCACATCCATGCCGGCGCGGAGGTGGCTCAGCAGCACCCTTTCCCACAGCCTTTAATCCCAATTTTGCATTTTATCCCTGGGTTGTAGGCAACAGCCTGTTAGCAGGAGTAGCCTGATCTTCCCTCTGTAGGAGAAAACAGGGTTGTGAAATGCTGTTGGGAGAGGGAATTGCGTGGGGACAAGGGCTTGCAATTCTTTTCCTTGGCAGGTCAAGCAGGGATTCAAGGTTGGGGAAAAAGGTTAAATATTGGATGGCCCTTAAAATGATTTGTTTAGAGGGACTTGGTGGCCTGCAGAAGTGCCCAGGGATGTGAGGATGCTGGCCCAGGCATCTCATCCCTCCAGGGACTGGGAGCTAGAACTGCTCTGCTTGAGATTTGCACCCTGAGGGGATGTTGAGAGGTGGAGGAGGGTAGATAATGTTAGCTGCTGTCTTGGAGGTAGGAAGGAATTTCAAGAAGAAACATGCAGAGTACAGTCAAATTAGGAAGCAGGTTCCCAGCACCCAAATTCATAGAATCATAGAATTGTTAAGGTTGGAAATGACATTTAAGATCATCATGTCCAATCCTTAATCCAACACTGCCAAGTCCACCACTAAAGCATGTCCCCAGCTGCCACATCAACACTTGCTTTAAATGCCTCCAGGGATGATGATTTCACCACTTCCCTGGACAGCCTATTATAATTCCTGGCCTCTCTTCTGGTGAATAAATTTTTCCTAATACCCATTCTAGATGTCCCCTGGCACAACTTGAGGCCATTTCATCTCGTCCTGTCACTTGTCACCTGTCACTTGTCAAATGGTGCTGCTTTCCAGTGCAGTGCTTCCCAGCAGTGCTTGCTGCTCCTGATGTCTTCAGAACTGTGGAGCTGAACCTTTGCTCTTGGCTCACATCAGGACAGGAAAAAGCAAAGGCACTTGGGTCACACTGTGGTCAGTGCCAGCTCCTGCCTGTCTTTCCTTGCTCTGAACTTGGAATCTGGTGGGATGGACTTTTCCATCAGGCTTTAATGGGATGTTCATGGGAGCAAGGGGGAGATGGGACAAACAAATCATTAATTTGATGTGGAGCTGGTCAGAGCCATGTGCTGCACTGGAGATCGCTGAAGGGTCTCACAGCCCCCGCCCTGCTGCCTTTGCAGTGCCTGGAGCTGTGGAGCCAGGCTGTGCTTTGCTTTTAGCAAACAACAGGTGTGGGGCAGATTTGGTGCCTCATCACCTCTTGCCCCCAAGAGCTGTGCTTTAGGTTTTAATATACTGAGTCTGAGAAGGAAAGCTCAGCTAAAATGCTCTGCTGGGGTTGCACGTGCCATCCTGGTGCAGTGGTTGCTCCTACCAGGTGTCCCAAGAGCGTGGGTTGTGTTATTGCTCCTGCCTGATGTGCCAAATGCCAGTGCTGATGTCCACCCCAGGTCATCTCCTGTGCCAGTTGTGGGCCAGCCGAACAGGTCACCCCTTGCTGAGGGTGAGCTGGAATGTTCTGGAAGCCAGGTGCAGGTGGGTTCAGGTGTTACCTGTTTCTTAGTGTCCCCCCAGTGAATTTTCCCTCTCTTTCCTCCCCCAAAGCTGGAAGGTGAGAAGCTGGCGCTGCCGGCGAGCCCCAGCCCGGTGAGCCCCGCGCCCACGCCCAGCCCCAAGCCCCCCGAGGCGGCCGTGCTCACCGTGGAGCCCTCGCCCTCCGAGAAGAAATGCTTCTTTGTGGACGAAGCCGAGCCCCTCCTGCGCTGCGACTCCACCTCCAGCGGCTCCTCCGCGCTCAGCCGGACAGGCTCTTTTATTACCAAAGGTACCAAAACCAGCCCAGGGCACGGGGGGAGGATGGAAGGGACACCATGGCATGGCCCATGGGGTCAGCACACGTGGCAGAGCTGCCCAACATACGATATCATTAAAGTAAATAACTGGGAAAACTGGCTCTCCAGGATATGCTTATCACATCCTCATTCCTGGCCAGAATATCCTGTTAGCAAAGATGATAAAGATTTGAGACCAAAAAACATCTTTAAAGGCTTTTAACTCTTTGAAGTCCTGGCAGGAAAGTTGTAGCATCCCTGGGTGTTTGGGGGGGGGGTGTTTCTTGGCTTTTGGCTCTTGCATTGGCCTATGCATTTCTGTATGAGATGAAACCAGAGAATGTAATTTCCAGATTGATTTTTGTTTCAGGTTATTTTGAATTTTTTTCATTCTTGGTCCTCTTTGCTGCAGACGTAAAGTACCATTAGTCACCTCCCTTTGTCTTAGGGTCTTTAATTTACTCCATTTAACTTGCTGCATTTAATAATCTTTTAACTTCCGATGAAGGTGAAACACTGAGCTCAGTCAATCTACCAAATTTATACTTGAGTGTGAAAATAGAGCTGACCTAACAAAAACAACTTAAAAGAGCAGAATTCAGCTTTTTTGGCTCGCCTTCTGCCCTCACTTTTCCCAATTTGGCCATTCAGCATTTACAAATGCTGTGTTTGCTCTTGCAGGATCCTGGCTGGTGCCTTGGCAGCCCTGCCTTCTCCATCTTCTCCCCATCACTTGTTACCCTCCACCTTTTCCCTCAGTTCTTGTGGTGTGTCCCAATCCATAGGTGGTACTAGGGGATAGACTGAGCTCAAGCCCTGGTTAGCAGAGGTTTCTTGAGGAGTTTTTTGACAATCCCCTTTTCTCCAACAGAAAAGAAGGACACCGTCCTGCGCCAGGTGCGCTTGGACCCGTGCGACCTGCAGCCCATCTTTGACGACATGCTGCACATCCTCAACCCCGAGGAGCTCCACGTGATCGAGGAGATCCCGCAGGCCGAAGACAAGCTGGACAGGCTATTTGAGATCGCTGGAGTCAAGAGCCAGGAAGCCAGCCAGACCCTCCTGGACTCTGTCTATAGCCACCTTCCCGATTTACTGTAGGCACTGGGTCACCGCACGCTCTCCGAATATCTGCTAGAGCTAGCTTGGCACTTGTTAAGATGACCAACAATACGCAGGCGGGATTTGTTGTAGAATATACGGCCAGTATTTTCGTTGAGGTGTCCTTGGTTTTGGAGGGGGTGCAGTTTGCCAGCCTTGCACCCCTCCACCGTAACTCTATCGCTCAGTCCTTGCACCCTCTGCCCCCTCCCCGAGCCTCTCTTCTCTTTGTTCTCATTCCAGTCAGATCAGTCGATGCACTTTAAAAAAAAAAAAAAGAAAACAAACAAAAAAATCCAAAACCGCAGTTAACGAACTAAAAGACCACGAATCTGGTGTAATCTAACACATCAAATTGGGGATTGCTCTGTAACCCCCTTCTGCTCTCAAAGCTGTTGCTCGGAGTGACCGTCTCCCACCACCTCCCTTTGCCTCGGGGCAGTAAATGGCAAAATCACACAAAAATCCCACCCCAGTTGTTGCTGGTTACTGTCTCTTAATGCAGCTAAGCTTCCCACCCGAGCTGACTTATTTTTTTTTTTATTAAATGTACTCTTGTTTGGCTCATATCCATTGCTGAGATTTTACTGGCACGGTTATTTATTGTATGGTTTTCACCTGGACAACGCATCGCGCTCCTAATACGCTACAGCAGAAGCGCTTAAACCACAAGGAAAAGGGTCAAGCCCCACCACCCTTGGAGGCAGTGGGAAGGCCCTTTGCCTCCAGTCGAATGTAAGGAGTTACCCTGCCTTGCCACGTGTGGGAATGGTGGGGCCCCAAAGGGAGCCCGTGCTGGATGTGGGGAGGCGAAGGCCGCCAGTGGTGCCGCTCTCCTCGTGCTGTAAGACTTAAACCAAGCTATGCTTTTACACTCGTGTCTCTTGTTTTTTTATACAGATGTGGCTGATAAGTTCTCTGAAGACCTTATGTGGTCTCAATAGTCTCTTCAAATCACACTTCACTTTTTATTAAAAGAGGTCGGGGGTGGGGGGTGCGGGGGACAAAAAGCTGCATCGTAAGAAGTCTGTCTGATTATATTTGCAATTATTATGCTCCCATAACGAACAGTCTGTACTACGCTCAATTTGAAAAAATAATGGTATGAGGGTGGCATGAGCTGCCCCGGGGGAAGGGATGGGAGGGGGGGAAGAGGGGAATGAATTGAAAAATTGCCTTCCGGTGTACTAATTTATTAATAAACTAGGTGTTTGTTACTTGACACGATTCTACGTTAACCTCCTTAACAGCTGCCTCTGCTCGGGTTGGGGCAGGGGCGTGCTTGGGGTGCCTGTGGTGATGAGGGGGATTTTGGGGGTTGTGAGGAAGTAGCTTTGAGGCCAAAACATGATTACTTTCTGTTTGTAGCACTGCTTTGAGCCCCTACGGTCACTGCTGAAGCTCCCTGCAGGTCCCCACCCTGTGCTGGGGTGGGGGACCTGTGCTAATCCCGATAGCAGTGACAGATCAGATGGCTGATGGGACTTCCAGGCTTAATTTTTGCAAGCTCTAAAAGGCTTTGTGGGCATTTTGGGAAGGCTGAACTATTAATTTTCCAGGAAGCAGCTGCTGTGCTGAGTCACTCCTGAGCGAAGGTCTTGCAGTCACAGCGTTTCTGTCACTGATACATTACCCATGTCCTTAAAGTCTACACTTCCAAATAACTCATCCCTTGTTACTCTTGTCTACGAATTGAATCCTTAATGGGACAAATGCTTCTGGTTTATAAGACTGTCATTTTGTTTACTTGGCTCCAGAGTGATTTCTGTTACCCAGGGTGCTGTGTTTTCCTTCTGGCTGGCACTGGAAATTGCTGGTGCAGAACTAGACATAGGTACACGATTAAAACTTTTCAACACATGCACAGATGAAATACAGTGAAAAATAGCAAGAGCCTTTATTGGGAGCTCTGGGGTGGAGTTTTCCCTCAGTGGCAATGAAACATTTAGCTCTTGGTGCCTGCAGTTCTGAGGTGGAACCCAGTATCAGCCTATCGGCAAGAGGTGTTGGGACCAGTGGTGGTTGTTGGGAATTGGTAAGGGGAGGGAAGGAATGCAATTCTGGGCTCAATCAATAGTTGGCTTTAAATTATCCTTAGCAGGTTTTTGGAGCAAGTCCAGCTGGGAAGTTAAAAGTTGTCCTTTTCTGGTGGTCCAGGTTCTCCCAGGTTAACACATGGGTTGTAAGCACTACAGCCATCATGCCACCAACCCCACCCTGCAGCTGCACTTCCTGTCCTGGCAGTCACTCACATTTTCTGATGGGCTTTGAAGGTCAAGCAAAAAGAAAAACAGTCCTGGAAGAAGATTTAACCTGCTGAAGAGGCACCACAAAGCTGGTGGTATGGAGATGCCTTGGCCTGGAGCTGCTGAGGAGGCACAAGGAAGCTGTTTGCTCCCTGGGTTGTTGGGATGCATTTAATTCATCTTGATGGCAGGTGGTGGAACAGGCCAAGACTTGGGCAATCCTTGGCTCTCTGTGCTGTGCACACTTCCAGCATGGTTCTTTTCTTTGATTGCACCTGGATATTGAATTGCACCTGGCTATTGACCTTTTCCCTGGCTCTGTCATTTCAGATTTCCGAATTTTTATTGTATACATGTGTACACGTATGTACAATGTATTGATTTACTATATATTTATCTATACATTATATATTTATATATACTACATGAATATTTTAATATATTGTGCTGTTTCTATATTTACATATTTTCTATATTACTAGGATGTATTCTTATAGGTGTATAGTATATAAATATCTTCTGGCTCTGGGGGTGTGTAGGAAAAATATCTGAGAGCAGCTGAGCCCCATGTACAGGCAGGGTATTTCCTGGCAGCGTGGGTGGTGTGAGGAGCCACAAGCCCCGTGCCCCCACCCTTCCTATGAGCCAACTCTCTTAAGCCTTAAGAAAATAAACCAGGCAGGTGGGATCAGTGGGTTCATGACCTGGAGGCATAACTCCACGGGAGCAGATTGTCCTTGTTCTCATCTTTGTCTTATTCAAGGCATCGTGGGCAGTGCACAAACTGTGATGTGCAGCTCAAATGGGTGAAATCTTTGGCTAAAAAGGTAAAGGTGTGAATATAAAGATCTTTATAGATGTATGTAATATGCATAAAAGTGCATTTTATACAAAATCTACATTGAAAATGTACTTGAGAGTGCATTGTAGGTGAGATGAGAGGTGGGGTTTGCCCCTTGCCTGGCCTTGCTCAGTCAGGGTGTTTGAGGGATGGGATTTGGGTGCTGGGGTGGCAGAGCCTGTGAAATCAGAGTACACAAGGAAGCATGATGAGGGCACAGCCTCCTCTGCCTGCTGTGGGCATCTTGCTTCAGAGCAGAGACCGAAATTTCTGGTGTGGGTTGAACAAAGCATTTGCTGCCCCAGCCCGGCTTGCTGGGGCTGGGATGTGAGGTGTGAATATCACGTTTACCCTTAGGGTGACACTGTTAGCTGGGACAAAGCCCTCCAGAGATGCCTCCAGCATGGCCTGGCATCCTCAGGCTGAGCTGGCTCTGCTCATTAATTCATTTTAATTCCTCCAGTGCAAATGAGCATTGGGTTGTATACTTTAATTTTTTCCTTTTTTTTTTCCCCCCCCATGAATCGCAGGTGCTCTCTGCAGAAGAACAAGACATCTTGTGCACTTTGCTCCTACCTTAGCCAAATTAGAGTTTATCCTAATGGGGAATTAATTGCAACCTTCTGGGTGTGGCTGCTTACATCCCAGTTGGAAAAGCACCCCAGGGTCTGCTGGGAGGTCATTCACCCCTGTGGCTCCTTGTATTTCGGCCAGTTCTCTGGATTGCAGCAGTGTCTGTGTAGGAGGAATGGTCTGTGCAGCCTTTGTGTGAGCAACTTGTGGGGAGATGAGAGGAGATGCTGAGGATGTCCTGCGGGCTCGGTGTGGGATGTGGGGGATATTTGGGGGTCTGTGCCTATCACTGGGGCCACAGGGCCGAGCTGTGCAGTGTGTGGGAGGGAGGCAGGCAGGTACAGGCACAGCTCACCCCAAAATCCTCCCCTGGCATGGCTTGGCCACAAGCTTTACACAACGAAGGGTTTGCAGCTGGTTTTTTCTCCTCTTGGACTTTGCTCCTGTGAATGCCTCGAGGGGGAAGTTTCCAGGGCAACTGTTAGGAAATGGGAAGATGGAGGAGAAGTAAGAACTATCATTTGTGTACTCATTAAGTACCTGCCTGATGGCAACCCCTGAGGTGTTTATCACACTATTTAGGATGCAGCTGCTGCTTCTCTGTGTGAGCATCCATGAGCTTTATAGTTTCTTTTGGGATACTCTAATTTAATTTTCTTTACTTTCTGGGGTGGAGGGAGCTGGGTGGATAATGGAGGACCTGCCTATTGTGGAAGCCGTGGGTGTTTCTGGCAGCTCACAGTTGTTGCACCGTGCCCAAGCCCTTGTGGTCAGTGCTTGTGTCTCTACTCCTGCTCCCCAATTTCTGCCCCAAACCCCTCAGGGAACCCCTTGGTGGCTACACCAGCTTCACCTGTCTGCTCTCTGCCCTCTATGGATGCGATTAACTTCACCTGGCTTTAATTTGATGGGAATAATCTATAAGCATGGTCTCAAAATACATTTCTGGGCTCAGGAGCTTTTGCCAGGACCTGCCAGGCTCAGTGGGAAGCTGGGACTGTGGCAGGATGTTAATCTGCCTGATTTTGTTTCTGGCAGCTCTGATCTCTCCAGGCTAATACATGGCAAGAATGATATTAACTAAACCATTGATCTTCCAGGGTCCTTCAGTTGCTGATGAATGCTTTTTGTGGCTTCTCTTACTGATAATTTATTTTAAGAATAACAAGCTGTCTTACCACTCTCCCCGGTGAGCAGAGTTCCAGGTGCCTTTCTACTGAGGCTGGCAGTGTTACTGTCATTTTGCAAGTGGGGATACTTGACAGAGATCAAACTCCCCATAAGCAAATTGATCAGAAAAAAAATCAGGGTGAAATTCAGAGAAAAGTCATGCCCCAACAGCTCCCATAGCAGCCTGACTTGAGGAGCGTAAGGGTGAGACTTGGGGTGTAATGATCCCCAGCAAAAGGGGAAGGATGGAGGCAATGTTCCCAAGCCATGCTTTCCATTAATTAATTTGTCCTTTAAATGAGATTTTTGAGCTGAGAATAAATCTATGACCATTCTGGCTCCCTGGTTATATTTTCTGCCTTCCTTTTTCCCATCTCAGCAAGTGCAGCTGGGAGGAAGATCCAGCTCCAGAGCTGAGACAACAGGTCTGTCCTCTACCTTCAGTCCCTGTCCCTCTCAGAGAAAACCACTCCTTGCCTTTTCTCCCAGCCTGTCCTGTCTCCCCAGAGCAGGGATGCTCCTGCTCTCTGCCCTGTGCAAGGGACATGGCAGTGATGCCCATAACACTGATGCAAGAAAGACACAAAATTTGGGCATGGAGCAATTTGGCTTTGTAAAGCAAAACAGCTCCATGGATGGGGCCAGGGAACTCATACCTGAAAATCACAGCTGTCCACAAGTGGTGAAAACCCAATCTTTTCCTCCTTTTGTGTTTTGTCTCCTTTTCTTCCTTTCCAAGGACTTCACCTGCACCTGGCTATCGTTTCTGTGGCAGGAAGATGGTGGAGCAGGGATTGGAATTGATGGGAAGAGGATGCAGTGATGCTCTGCCAACTTCCAGGACAGATGGCACCTCCAAATTGCTGTGTGGGCAGGGAGCACCCACCTGCCCTCTGCTCCCTGGATGGGCCCTGCAAGCAGGCTGGCAGACTGTGAGTTGTCCTGAGCTGAAATCAGGCTTGGGAAACACCCAAAAATTCAACAGTCTGGACAGTAAAGATGAATTGACCCACCCACAATAGTCACATCCCCTAAGGAGGTGCAACAAAGGGACATCAGCCCTTTCCCCTACCCTTGCTGTTGCCATCTTATAAAATTTCCTTTTTAAAAAGCCATTTAAACTTGAAAACGGTTTTCCTCTTTTTTTTTTTTTTCTCTCACCTCTGCTTTCTTCTGCTTGATACATGGGAAGTTTCTTTTTAATTAAATGTATCTGTGGACAGATAATCCTGTTTTGCTCAAGTGTCAATATGGTCCTTTAGCTAAACTAAATATTTTCTCTGCCTGATATTTATCCTCCCCTGGCTGCCCTTGGCTCCTTCCTGGAGGTATTTGAAGACTGTGATCCCATTCCCAAGCTTGTTTTTAATTTCTCTGGGCTCAGGTCAGGTCTTCTCAGGGTTTTGTGGCATGCCTAGGCATTTAAGAGTTTCTCATTTTGCTGCTGCCGTGCACCTCGGTCCCCCTTGGTACATCCAACGCATGGAGACAGCCACATGCCATCAGCACACGTCACTGATAAAAGCTGAAATAACATCCACCTCTGCACTAACCTTGGCTCTTGCAGAATCAGAAAAACAGAATGGTTTGGGTTGGAAGGGACATTAAAGCTCATCTTGTTCCAACCCCCTGCCATGGGCAGGAACACCTTCCACTGTCCCAGATTGCTCCAAGCCCCATCCAGCCTGGCCTTGAAAAATTCCAGGGATGGGGCTGCCACAGCTTCTCTGGACACCCTGTGCCAGGGACCCACCACCCTCACAGTGAAGAACTTCTTAATAACTAATCTAAATTTCTCCTCTTTTAGTTTAAAACCATCCCCCTTTGTCCTATCATTATCTGCCCCTGTAAAAAGTCACTCTCCCTCTTTATTATAAACCCCTTTGAACACAAGAGGTCACAGTGAGGTTTCCCTGGAGCCTTCTCTTCTCCAGGCTGAGAAGGCCCTGATTGTCTCACACTGGTGGCATTTGCAGCCAGGCCCTGGTGCTGCTGAGTTTGTGAGCTCTGCCCTCTTGAAATCAGGAGCCTTCCTTGCTGTGGGTTTGCTTTCACTGTGCCTCCATCAACCGCCTTGTCTGGACTAATCCAGCCTTCCCCTCCTCTAACTTTCTGTGATTGTGATAAATTTATGTAGCAGGCTGGATAAGGATTTGTTGCCTGGTATAAAGTGTACAGGCTTCTGCAAAAATACCCCTTGGTCTTGCTGATAGCCTGGAAATAGGGACATTAATACAATAAACACATAATAGCCCTGGCTGGACTCCCTCCTGCAGTGACACAAATTGGGGGTGACACTTGCTCAGCAAATGCAGCCACTCCATCATGCCATGAGCGTGAGGGATGAAGAGCCAGAGTCCAATCAAGGAGATTTTCTGGATCTGGCAGGGAAATAAAAGCTGGTCTGGCAAGAACCAATTCTGCAAGCACCTGGCAGACACAACTTTTGGACTCGTGAGCGTGGGCACGTGCTGTAGAAGAAGCTTACTGTGTCCCTAGGACACCTGAGCAATTCCATGCTGGGGTTAAAAAAAGCTGATTTGATGGCAAAATTTAAAGTAACCTGGGTTTTGTGCACCTCATCCTGAAAGCCCCTCAAGGCATTACTTTTGTTTCCCACTCCCTTTGTCTTGCTCTGCTTTCCCCTGCTCTGTGTCCTACAGCTGCATCCCTGAGGACCTCAGAGTGGAAGGCTGAGGGGTGGGAAGGGCTGGGGGGGCTGTTTTCCTGCATCCACCCCCAGGTGATGCACTCCTGTACACGAGCCCCATGGGTGAATGGTGCCAGCAGTGCCTTGCTGCCATGGGTGGCCATGTGGGTCTTGGACTGAGCTTGACACCCTGACCCACAGGTGTTCTGTCCCATTCCAGACCCTTCTGAGGGAACCAAACTAGGATGGCATGCCAGATTTTAAATGAATAGATGTGTATGAGTGGAAGAGGCAGTGACAGAGCACCTGGTGTGCGTCCTAAAAGGCCTCTCCACTTCTTTTGGCAACTTGCTCCAACATACAAAAACCACGACTCGACCCTTCAGTTTGGGGTTTGGGTGTTTGAAGATGTAAGAACATCTTCCCTAAGGCAGCAAACCCTCCCTTTGGGGTTAGCACCTCCAACACTGCCCCAGAGCTGCCCAGGGAGGTCGTGGCATCTCCCTCTGGAGACATTCCAAACCCACCTGGATGCATTCCTGTGTCAGCTGCTCCAGGCGAGCCTGCCTTGGCAGGGGGGTTGGACTGGGTGATCCCCAAAGGTCCCTCCCAAGCCTGACAGTTCTGTGATTCTGTACTCAGTGCTGCCCTGCTGTCCCCAGGCCAGGTCCCATCTCCCTTCTCAAGTGCCACCCCCTGGGGTCTCCATACAAAACCCACAGGACCATGTTTCAAACCCCAGGAGTTTCCCAATCAGGCTCCTTGGTTAGTTGCCATAAAAAACCCACCACTGCCATTACATGGCAAACCTGCACTGAGGGGGATGGACAGACCCAGGGACACTCCATGGCAGGCAAGTCACCTGAAATAGCCCCTCATTTGTCTGGAGTCCCAGCAGCTCCTGGAAAATGAGCTGCATGATGATCACTGTGGCGTCAGCGCCTGCTGATGCTGCACTGTTAATTGCAGAGCTGGGGCTCAAGCAAGCACAGCACAATTAACATCTCTTAGGTGAGGCATGAGAGCTGCTGGGCTCTCCCAGACCTCCTCCAGGCTGGAGGTGACAGCAGGATGCCATCAAGAGCTGTCCCACCACAGTGGTGGCCCCATGGTCACTGCATGGATTTACACCCTGCTGCTCCAAGGGTGGTTTGGGCTCACAGTCCAGCCTTTAATGCTGGAGCAATAAATTGCAGGTGGTTTTCAGAGGAAGGCCAGATGCTCTCCACTGGCAGCTCCAGCAGGAGGGAGGGAAGGGGTGACAGTGTGACATTAAGGTTTGCAGCACCCATCCTCTGCATCATTAATTCACTTTTTTTTTTTCCTGAGGCCTGGATAAACAGTAGAAAGTGTTATTTTCAGCACTGAAATGCTGGCATCTTACATCTCCCATCTCTGCATGTGCAGCCATTTCCTTCCAGGGGAGACTTTCTCTGAAAATAAAAAGAAATGCATATTTTGACCAGAGTAACCAGTTATTTTCTTGCATTTCTTGGTTTTTGGAGCATCTGGTAAGCTGGTGCTGCCACATTAAAGTTGCTCTACAGATCCCCCAATCTCAGGCTCTAGAAAACCTGCATGGCTGGGAGCACTAAAGCACCTGAAATTCCTCATTCAATTCCTCATTCAAGGCCAGGGATAGTCCCTGTGTCCCAACACTGCCATGTGCCCAACACACTCCCAACATTACCAGCCTGGGCACCAGTTCCAGGCTGGAGTCTGAGAAGGTTAAGTGGTACTTTTCAGAAGATCCTGTTGTCATAGAACAAAGGGTAATGTTTTAAAACTAAAAGAGGGTAGATTTAGACCACCCTCTTTTTAAATGAGGGTGGTTAAACAGAGGAATAGCTTGGACCAGAGAGATGGTGGGTGCCCCAACCCTGGAAAACATTCAAGGCAGTGTTGGGTGTGACTTTGGGCAACCTGGAGATCCTGCTCAGGGGGTTGGACTAGATGACCTTTAAAGATCCCCTCCATTCCAAACCATTCTATGATTTTGTGATCTCTGAAAGGGCTGAGTGGGGCTTGCAGGATCTCCTTGGTGGATGTAGGTGCTCAAGTTCCACAGCAAGGACCTGCACTTGCTCTCAGCTGGGGTGATGGGGCAGGGGGGTCCCATCACATGGGACAGGAGGTGTTTTGGAGGAGATCCATCCCCATTGCTGCAGTGAGCAGGGATCCAGCATGCTCCAGCCTGGGTCCCCATGAGGTTTTACTGGGCATTTCAAAGGAGCTCAATGCCCAGCACATCAGCACTTCCCTTCCCACTGCTTCCCACGGGCTCTTGGCAGTGATGGAGCTGGTTAATGGGTTCTACTGGAGTTTGATATTTAACTCACACATCAGCAGAGGCTGGAGAGGTGACTCAACAAGGTCTCGCCCTGGTTCAGCCAGGAAAATCACATCCTGTTCTTTTAACTGGAAAAACACTTGGCCACAAACACATCATGTTGTACATGGAGGCATCTGCTCCTTGCCCAGGCTGGTGTCACCTCCCCTGACCCCTGAGAGGAAGGGCCAAAACCTGTCACCAACCCACGGGCTCTGTTATTGATGCACACAACTGCCCAGGCTGCTGCAGTTCCCAAGGGTGGCCCTCGTGGTGCTCAGAACTTCAGAACAACTCACCTGTGCCTGGGATTGGGCTCACTCCACCTCACCCCAGTGGCAGGTTTGTGTTTGTGCCTGTCCACGTGTGCGACTGCACATCCCCACCAAACTGGTTTAATGAATCTGAGGAAACGAGCACGAAACCATCGAGCCCTACTGATTTTATGTCACTGCCAGGTTTTGCACTCAGCTTGGGAGCCAGGGAGATAAAACACAGCTCGTTTTGTTGATGCCAGTGAGGTTTAAAACTCAAGACAAATTAATTGCATCTATATTTTTTGATTGAAAGGCAATTTTGTGAAGCATTTGTTAAAGATGCCACTTAAGGAGGAATTTCCTAACTGCACAAGTTAATAACTTTAAAACTGCTGCTCAGGCTCCCTGCAAATGGGGCTTTGTGCTGCAAATCTCTTTGAGGCTCATAATTCAATCCTATTTAGAAGCAAATTTTCTTAGATTTAGAGCAATGAATATTTAAATACTACCAGTTGAACAATTTTCAATTTTGAGATCATTTCAAAGCCAGGAGAGTTTACAGCTCGTGGCTACTCTGTGCCACGCTTCAGGGTCTGAATTGATCTGAACCACAGCTGACTCTTAAGCAGCTTAAACAGCTATAAAGGGTTAGAGCAGTTTAAAGGGTTAGGGTAGTTTAAGCAGAATATCGTGTTTTCAGGGCATTTAAAGAAATGAGAGTTCACAGGCTGTCAAGCCCAGCAGCTCCAGAAGAAGGACACAACAAGCTTTGCTAGAAAAGCTCTCTGAAGCACTCTGCATGTTCTCTCCCTTCAAAAATTGTCTGGTTTATTTTTTTTCCTGAAGAAAAAATAAAGAAGAAAAAAGGAAATGAAAGGAGCATGTTGAACATTGACACAAAATGCAGAACATAGGCAAAATGTTTGGGAAATGCTGTGAAGGTGGGTTTGCACTGACAACAGCCTTGTTTTGCTCCCTGTATTTGACACTTCTTCAGTACAAGCCACTTCAAAACACAGTAATGCTCTGAAAAGTGGCAGTGAGAAAAAACCACATGAGCTTTGCTGTGATCAAGTTTAACCCCTCTGATGTCAGACACATGCAAATTAAAAACTGAAAGATGGAGCTTTTAAAAACTCTGTTGTGAGCCCAAGCCAGATCTGCACAAGCTTTTGGCCAGGGTGATTATTTCAGATGGGAAAGCAGACAAGGGGAGAAGGAGGGGTTTTTGTTTGTTTGTTTGTTTGTTTTGTTTTTTGTTGGTTTTTTGGGTTTTTTGGGTTGTTTTTTGTTTTGTTGTTGTTTTTTTGGTTTTTGCTTTTTTTTTTTTAAAGAGTTATTTATTCTACTCCTAGCCATAGAAATGGCCTCTGTGCCCATTATAACTTATTCCTTTTGACTAAAAGCCATGCCAGTACAGTTTCTCCATCTGTGCTGTTAATGCTGGACTGTGCAAAAAACGGTTCAGGTTTTGTTGGATACAAGGGACAGCTGAGGCAGAGGGAAGACCCCTTATCTTGGCAAGTCACAGATGAATGAACATGGGGAATCTGTTCCCAGGTGTTTCTCTAACTGCACTGGCATCAGGACAGCATCTGTGCTGGCACAAGCCTCCCACACCTGTGCCACAAAAGCAAGGTGAGAAGCAGTGCAGCTGAGGTGAGCTGCACAGGCTCTGCCAGGGCTGTCTCTGCTGCAGGTGTTTTACACCAGCCTGAGGGTTTTGGGAGTGGGACAGGGCTGATGTAGCAGGCTGCACCATGTCCCTGTCTCCCATGGTCCTGTCCCTGGCTCCAGGAGCAGATTTCTGGGAAATGCATAATCACAGGTGATGTAATCTCCTCTGCAAGCCCTCCTGTCTCAGTCTGTGGCTTGGGGAGAGCCTGCAGCTCCTGGGCTCTCTGGGTGCTGGGTGACCCTCTCTGGGTTTCTCTCCTGTGACACCCAGGGTTCTCTGGAGAAAAAAGGGACAAGCCTTTGCCATCCAAAGGTTCTGTGTCAGACCTTGTAACAAATACTGGCTGATTTGTCTGTTTTGAGCCTGGCAACCCCAGCTGATGCCCTTATCTATCTATTTATTTATTTTTATTTGTCATTGGCTGAAGCACTGAACAGCCTGTCCTCTCCCAGTTCCATAAACCTCACCACATTTCCACCCACCTCTTTTTGAGGACAAGAAGTCCTGACCTACTCATGTTTGATCTTCCCTGCATCCTTTCTTTGAACTTTTCCCCTTCTGCCCATGGTGAGCTGTGATGATGGATGAGGCAGGGCCACTTTCACATCAGGATTATATCCTGACAGCATTATTGCTGCAGAAGAAAATGCCAGCCCTGACCAAATATCCCCTCTGAGGGTATTGCCAGGGTTTTCATCAGGGATGGGATATTTAGCATCACCACGGTAGGATCCAGGCAATCACTCAACTGGAAAAATAACTCAGGTGCTGTGTAATGAGATCTGACAGGAATGTAGCAGTAAATGATTTAATTACTCAGCCTGTTTCAGTGATGGTGCCAGGATGGATGCAGCGGTGCTGTCTCTCTGCTGCTGATAGCAACATCCTCCCACAGCCCAGCAGCATGCCTGGGGCAAGCCTGTGGCTTGTGACCTCCCATCTCACCACAAATACACTCCAGAAGTGAATTATACTATTTAGAGTGGGTTTGTTAGTGGTATAGCTGATGTGTGTGTATGTATACACTGAATTATTCCTTACACTGAGGGCCCCAGCAATCCCATTTCTTCAGTCTTCTTCCTCCACAAGCCAACTCTTACACTGTCTCATCCATCTTATCTCCTTACTCTCTTAGAACACTTTTTTCCAACAGTAACATCACTGTCCAAGGCTATGATATTCTCACCCACCAGTTCCTACTTTTTCCAGTTTCTCTGTAGAGACACACAAAAGATCTGGGTTGGTTTTGGTTTTTTTTTCAGAGCAAGCACTCAGCACTTCCAGGAACTGGGTGTCTTCAACAAGCAGCAATGTCTGTGTTGTTTTAAAAGCATCCCGCCCTTGATTTAACTAACTTTTAATATGTCCCAGAACTGGGTGTTCTGGAGCACATTTCTCCATGGCTTTGGGCTCTGGGTTAGGGTCAGAGCACCAGGCTGTGCTGATCTGGCAGGATTTTGTGTCCCCTCCGAAGCTGGTAAGTGGCAGATGCCCTTTTTTCCCACAGCACTTGGCAAAGATATTTGGAAGTAAATAACTTCTGCATTACCAGCATTAGGACTTTTCTTGCATCACTCAGAGTTTCTGGCTTGTGGGAACACCTTTTGGGACAAGCCACCAAAAAACTTCCCGCATGACGAACACACCAGCCGGTGTCATCATCCCCAAAGCCTTCCAGGAAACCCAGACTCAGAAATTCATCTTCCCCTTCTCTCACCCCACCCTGGCCCAGCAGTGGTCAGGCTTGGGAGCTGGGGATGTTGTCAGAGAAATGAGTCAGAAAATGCAGGATTTTGGGGAGGGGAATTCTTTATGATGGTTTTGCAAGCAGATCACCTCCAGCTTGCCTGGAGCAATTCCCATCGTGTCTCCGAAGGGTTTTCGCCCTCTGGAGGCTGACATTAGCAAATCAAATGCAAAATTTAAAGAAAAAAGGCTCAAACCTTACATTTGCAGAAATGCAGCCCCATCAGAATAAATACACAAAGAGCTGGTGAGCTCCAAAGTGCTTGCAGTGAAAAGCTGGGCACACACTCATGGCAATAACAGAATCACAGAAAGGTTTGGCTGGAAGGGGACCTTAAAGATCAGCTTGTTCCA
>WBND01001420.1:37268-61371 GCA_013398595.1 Tychaedon coryphoeus
CACTCCCTCTCTTTTCCATAAGCCCTCTTTAGGCACTGGAAGGGGCAAAAAGGTGACACTGAAAACATTAAGTTCATGGTTGTTTTGCACTAGGCTTGGTTTAGCCATGTTTACTTATCTGTCTTACTTTATCCCCTCTATATTTCTGCCATGACTTCATCCCAGCTCCCTGAAGACTATGATAGCCTCCTCATGTTCCTGTGGGTTTCTTGTCAGCCTCTTTATATCCCCTGTGAAGCTGGGAGAGCTCAGCCTCACGAGCCCCAGAGAGCAGAGAGGGCTGTGATGGAGGCACAGTGCCAGCACCATGCCCTGCTGTCCAGGCACGGGTGATCTGATTCAGTGAGCTGGAGGCAGAGGCACACAACATTCCCTCCCAACCCTGCTCCCATGCAGGACACCCTGTGTTTTGTGTTTGCTCTCTTCCAGCCAGCCCAGGTCCCTACACTTCTGCCAAAAAAACAGCTGGAAGCCAGATGTGTGAACAATAGCTAGCACCTAGCTCCCACCAGAGACAGGAATTCCCATGGGTGATGGCACATGTTTGGAGCCTGTGTAGGAATGATGCTGCTAAACATATTTTTGGACTGGATCTTTTTGTCTAGAGCATTATTGGAGGACAAAGTTTTTAGCTGTGTGTGTTGGAACAGTACATAGGGTGATGGTTTTAAACTGTAGGATGATTGATTTAAATTAGATAGAAGTGATTTGCAATTATCGTAATGGAACACTGGCACAGATTGCCCAAAGAAGTTGTGGATGTCCCATCCTTGGAGGTGTTCAAGGCCAGGTTGGACAGGGCTCTGAGAAAACTGATTTAGTTGAAGATATCTCTGCTCATTGCAGGGACCTGGGACAAAATGACCTTAAATGTCCCTTCCAACCTAACCACCATATAATCCTATAACACAAAGCACTTAACAGATGTGAGGGGTACCAAGGATTATCAGATTTCCACAGCCTCAGAAGCTTTTGCCCTTTGCTCCTGACACCTTCTGTCCTTTCACCTGTAAGAAGGAAATGCCCACCCATGATCTGTACACACCAAGAGCTCAGAAAGTTCCCATATTCCACCAATATGTCACAGCTGTACACCACCACCATGGCTGGGAGAGAAGGGGTTCAACACCATGAAGCAGCACCCTCTAACCCTGCTCATCTTAATTCCCAATCTCAACAAAGTGCCCACCTCCACCTCAGCAAAATTCATCCCTTCTGCATGGGGTCAGCTCCATCCCACAAGGCTGCTGAAGGGAAAGGCACACATCTTTTCCAAAGGGAAAACAAGGTCCAGACAGGAAGGGGGTCATAAGGAAAACCTAGAGGGGATTTTCCACATTCTTGGTCCTTGATCCAGAGAAGTCACAAAGGTTTATCTTGCAACTGTCCAGTCCTGCAGACCAGCCTTGGGTTGGCAATTAACTTCTCCATGGGACTAATTTGACTTCCTATTTCTGAGCTGTTGAGGTTCTGCCCTGCTGCCAGTACAAGGTCCACAGGTCACCCAGTCACCCACAGGCTGCTCTGGGCCAGGAGCTCATCACTGCCCAGGGCTACACCAGCCACCAGCCAGCCTGTGCAGGGGTCAGCTCAACAGGCTTTGTTTTTTCTTGGTCCTCAGCACCTGAACCCACACAGCCAAGAGTTCAGCACTCTGAGTCTTCCTGCAGGACTTGAGATGCTCTTCAATGTCCAAGAGAGAGTCTTCCAAAGCTTGGATAGGCCTGAATCTGGGATAAAGCATTCTTCAAGGCTAACAAAAAAAAAAATTAACTTGCAGCTCCCTCTGTCTCAATGAAAAAGCAAGACCATGTCCTGCTGTGCACTATTGGGGTTGTTCTGTCCTAATTCCCATCTTAGGAGGTTTGAGGGCAATTTTGGCAGATTCACTCCCTGGGTGAGGCACTGGTTGTGGGAGCGAGCTGAGAGAAGATTCCCCCCTATTTTCAAGTGTATTATATTGTGTCCATGAACCATTTTAGCAAGAGAGAAGGACATGTCACCCCACAGCAGCAAGAAAAATGGGGCAGGAGACACTTGTCACAAAACCCTCAGCAGTTCTGGGTACCACAGACAGCATCAAGAGCAGGACAACATCAATTTGTTGCACTACCTGTGCAGCCCAGAACCTGCTCATGCCAGAAACACCATTCCCAGCTCCTGGAGGCAGGAAATTGCTTAATCATTTAAAACTGTGCTCTAGAACAGAGGTAAACACACTTTGGTGGAGGAGTGGAGGTGCATTCCAGTGCTGGGGTACATCTGGTGCCTGCTGAGGTTGTCACATAGAGCAGAGGCCAGCAGGGGCATTGTCACAGCGTGGTGAGGGGACAGTCACAGGGGTGTGACCACTGCTGCAGACGTGGGGTCAGCTTTGCCAGTGCTTTGCAGGGAGCCCAGGAAGGCGCCAGGGATGTTTTGCATTCTGTCTGCAGGGCTGGGATTTGTACAGCTGAGCAAGTTTTAATGTGATGTTTTCTGAGGCAAGAGACGTGGAAGCCTAAAGTGCTGCTATTACAAAATTCCAGTCCAAGCAGTGGCACATCTTAAATAAGCAATAAAGATGCAAGAGCAAGTCAGTACCAAATAGCAATTCCACTGTAAGATCACAGAGCCGTGACCAGGCACAACCTGATTTTTTATGCATGTTAAAGTAAATGGAAATTTGCCATGTGCTTGTTCTTCATCTTATTAAGGGACCTGCTGCTATGAGGACATATGGGGTCATTTCCAATGTTTTTAGTGCTCTGCACAATTTCTTGGCTGGGGTTCACATTGTTCCAGTAAACAGTTACCTGGCTGTTTACTGGAAAAGCCAGGATTCCAGGCCTTCTTTGGAAGATGATTTAATCATCTTACACACCATTTTGCACTTGGATAAGCAGGTCAGCAGCCAAGGCTTGAGCCAACAGCAGGGTCTGCTGTGGCCTTACCTCCTGCCTCGAGCAGCACTGGTATGCAGGAGCAAGGAACACAAGGAGTGCACACACATGGCTGGGTCCCTGCAGCTCTAGCATGTTTCCTCATGCCTGATGTGCACATGCCATATTAGCAAAATGTGAACACTTGACTCAGCCTTGCCTGCACTGAACACGAGTTGGAAGCCCAGCAAGTAAACAGACCCATAAGTCATCCTCCAGCCAGGCTGCCAAGAGGCTCTTCAACACCCAGGCAGGATTCAATGGGTGCCACTGTGCCAGGCTGTGTCTGCAGCCCACTGCTAATGGGGAAAACTCATCGCTGTGGAGCTCCCCTTTGGTTCATCTCACACACACACAGCTGATCCTGCAGGCTAACTCCCAGCTGGCCCAGCCACAGGAGAAGGAAAGGGAAGCTCACTTCAGACAGCAGCACAACCCTGCCTTGCTCAGCCCATGGTGAGGCAGAATTGCACCATCTCAGTGTGACATCTGTGGGTTACACCAGACACAGGCGTGCCATGTGATGTCCAGCACATTTCAGGAAGCAGCTGGTGCCTCCACTTAGCCCCAAAAACTGACTTTTGGCACAGTCAGGCTGAGGACTGTGTAGTGCCTGGTCAAGCCATTACCCACTGGGTCGTCGTGTGTGTATCTGTGAATGATGTTTGTAATCAGACTGGTGGAAAGTTCTCAGCTGTAAAGTTCTTTGCCTGTGAAGAAGTAAAGGAATCAAGCCTCTGTGAGAAATTAAATCCAAAACCAGGAGGACAAAAACATATTTTTCCCCATTTCTAAGCTGTCTCTTACCTATCACCATTTTACAGCTGTCCCTATGTGTCCACCATGAAAGCTGAGTGAAGACTGCTGCCTTCCTAGGATCGTGGGGTTCTAGAATGGTTTGAGTTGGAAAGGACCTTAAAGATCATCTAGTTCCAACTCCCCTGCCAAAGGCAGGGAACAGCTACCCCAGCTGCAATCACTCCTTGGCTGGGAGCTGCAAAAGTCAACACAGTTGGGCAAATGCAATTTTTTGTGAATATTTTGGCTATACCTGCCATCCTGCAGTCTGTGTACATCACAGATGTGCTGTTTGCCTGTCCCATGAGTGGGGCACATATGGCACATCCCACTGATTGAGAAAGAACAGGGACAAGAGGAAAATGGCATACCAAGGGTAGAAAGGGTGATGGTGAAGAAAAGAGAAATAAGAAAGAAGATCTGAAAGATGGGAGAAATAAAAGAGAATCTCTGTAGAAAGCTACAGCAGAGCTCAACAAGATGATGGCACATGTCCCGCTGGGTTTATTAGCCACTAATAGGATTTATGAAAAGGATTTGTCACACTCTCAGGAGTATTTAGGAAAATAAAAAAATAATCTGGAAAAAAATCTTACACCCTATAAACATCTATTCTTTCTAATGAACACTTAATGCTTGTTAAGAGTGATGGAAATAAAAGGAGCCAAGTGAGAGGCAAGCAGGGTCCAGTTTGAGATGAAGCCCCTGAGGTGTGTGAGGACCTGGAGTCCTTGGCTCACACAGGTATTTAGGGCTGTGCAAGGCACCCTGAGCATCTGTCCTGGCCCCCAGCCACCACAAGTGGAACCTGGGGCTCATATCTCTGTCTCTGATGAGAATCTCAATAATCCTTGAGAGCTTCAGTAAAACAAAGCAACAGAACTTCCATGGGCTTTTTCGTATGGGTGCTGCAAATCATGGGCCAGGCTCAAGGCAAAAACGATCCCATCCAGTTGCAGGGAATGCCACAACAAGAATGGACCCAAATCCTGCACTGTGGCAGGGACAGTGTAAAACAGCTGCTGGGGGTCCAGGAGTGCTCGGGTAGTGAAACACCAGGCAAGAACCTTCCTGAAATAAGCTGTGCCAGCCCTGGGGACACTGGGGTGGTTGCTGTTGCACCCTGGCTCCCCCCCAGAGTGAAGCTCCTCAAGGTTTTCTTCATCTCTTCTGGGCTTTAGGAGTCCCAGACACAAATCAATTAAGTAACGCCCGAGGCATTTTCAGTGCCCTGTGCAAAACCGCTCTGAAAATCCCGAGCTTTGAACACGAGGTGGCAGGCTGCCCCCAGGATGGGGAACAGCCAAGGCAGCTGAAATGGCAAGAGATGGTCCTTTGTCATCACAGAAAGGTGGTGACACGGGAGCTCAGCTTCTTCTTGTCACCTCTCAGAGAAGAGAGAAAGGGCACAAGGATCCTGTGGGTCTTGGAGTGCCTTAGGAGGAGGTAAATGAGGTAAATGACCACATACTATGAAAAGATGTGAAAAGATCTTGCCTAAAATCACCTCCAGCTTGGGAGGAGGATGGCTGAGGGAAGGATGCTCACTGTCCATGCACGGGGATGGCAGGATGCTGCCTGGAAATCAGGTACTGGCAGCACCCTCAGCTTGCCCACTTCAGTGGTTTGGCTCCCAGGGCTTGGGGTCAGAGTAGGGATGACGCAGCCAACAGCTGATCCCAATATCTGGACCTGCCTCACACATAAGGGTGTCCAATAGCACAAGAGGAAACAGCCCTAAGTTATGCTAAGAGAGATTTAAGATTGGATATCAGGAAAAAAATTCTGCAGGGAAAGGGTGGTAAAGCACTGGAACAGGCTGCACGGGAAGTGCTGGAATCAGCATCCCTGGAAATGTTCAAAAGGTATGAGGATGTGGTTCAGTGGTGGTCAGTGGTGGCAGTGCTGGGTTAATGGTTGGATTAGTGACCTTAGCAGTCTTTTCCAACCTTAAGGATTCCATGGATTTGTCTGGTGACCACTGGGCTGCTCCTGAGTCTGATTACCCTGACCCTGCCCTGCAAACTGACTTTGCAGCTTGACCTGGGACCTACCTCATCACCTCCACCTGCCTGAGGACTTGGACTCCTGACTGAACCTGGCCACTGTCTTCAATCCTGCTCCAAACCTGCACCAGCCACCTGGGCAGGGGAGAAATGAGGGGCTGGGTGTTACCCTGGGGTTACCCTGGCCAGTCCCAGCAGGCACTGGAGCAGGACCATGCCCACATGGACACAGAGCTCCCAGAGCAGCAGAAGCTTCCCATGGCTCGTGGGGCTCCTTGTCCTGCAGTTTATTCACAGGGCAATTTAGATTGTATTGCAAGGAGTGCAGGCACGGTGGGACTGTGGAGAGAGCAGTCTAATCCACCGAGTCTCACATCTGCACACCCTCACAGCAGCTGCTGGCAGTGGGGACCAGGCACTGCCTTGTCACTGGTGCTGGCACCTGAGCACACTTGTGGCTCGGAGCTCCTCCTCCCTTTGCCAGCCGAGAGCATCCCCAGCTGGTGAAGCCGATCTGCCACAGCTCTGTGTGAGGTCCTTAGGAGTGAAACATCACAAAAGCTTCACCGGAGGGAACAATCCAAGGAAATCCCAGTGCTTGAGAGCTCCAGTTTACCTCAACAGAGGGGAATTCAATTAAGGGCTGATTTGATTTTTGTAAAGCCAGCTGACTGGGTGTTGGACATATTTTTGGCTCTGCATCAGCCATAAATACCAATAATTGCTTTAAGCAGGCTGGAGCAAACACATTGGACCAAGCCCATCCCTGGCTTCCAGCTGCAGAGTCAGGGCGAGCAGGAGAGGCAGAGCTGCTGATGGAGGGCTGATGTGTGCTGCTTGGGGGGTTCCCTCCCCACACCCCAGAGGGAGGAGACTGCAGATTTTGGCTGTGCTGGGTCTGTCCCTGCAGATTTTGGCTGTGCTGGGTCTGTCCTTCCCTTCACTGCAGCTCGTCCCCTCCAGCCCTGCACTGCTCAGAGATCCTCTCAGCTCATGGCACTCTAAACACACCTTCCCACTTCCAGAGCTTTTGATCTCACAGCTGCCTCCCTGGGGACACTGAGATAAGGACAGTCACCAGTTAAGATCAAGCTTTGCAGAAGTGATTCGGTATCCTGTGTAACTCATTATCTTCCTGTTAACATTTTCGTTTTCTTCCTTTGAAAAACCACTGTTTGTGAAATCAATTGATTCATCCTCTGCCAGGGCACCAGTGCCCAGTTTGGTTTCCTTCTGCCAGGTTTCTGGCTGGGATGCCTCAAGATGGGTGGTTTCCTGGTGATCCACCCCATCTGAGCCCACCTCTGGTGGGTACCTATTGAATCCTATCAACCACTGGCTACCCTAAAGCCTGGGCAACTCACCCTCCCTGTGAGTGCAGAAGGAATTTTAGCTCTGGCTAAAAATCCCAAGAGCTGCTGTGCTCATCAAATGGATGAGAACTTTGCTCCCTGGAAACAAGAGCACAGCTGTGCTGCTGCATAAACACAGAGCAGCTCACGCGACTCCCACAGGCACCTTGTCTGTCCCCAGGGTCCCAAAGGTGCTCGTGGACTTGCAGCACTGGGAAAACTCCAGCTCCTGCTCACACTGGGAATAGAAGAGCTGCATGCAGCTTCCCAGGAGCAGGGTGAGACCTGAAGGCACATCCAGAGCTGCTGCTCACTCTCTGCAGATAGAGCAGGGCACATGGAACAGGGAGCAAGCATTGCTCAGAGACTGGCACAAAAAGATGTTCATTAATTCCCTCAAAACTTGCTATATGCACAGGGAGTTAGAGGGTCCTTCTTGACAGAAAACTCATTTGCAGTACAAAGCAGTCCCCTGGGTTGGCAGCATGGAGCACTTTCTCATTTGCTCAGGGAGCAAAATGGAATTGCACAGCTCCCAAAGGGAGGAATGAACTGATTGAAAAGGATTTGCCCTTCACATCTAAAGGACACGACTGGAGCTGTGCCTGAGATCCCATGAGAAGTATGTATGCAATCATCTTGCTGGTCTGAATAAAACAAGGATTTCTTGGTAGCACTGGGCAAAATTCCTCTCTAAATATAATATTTAAATGGGCGGATACAAATTTTCTGCTGAAACCACTCAAAACAGGAAAATTCATGTGGGTGAGTTCACTAGACTTTATTTCCTCTCTTCTGTGTGACACATGGGGGTTGAATGGAACTCCTCACACTCTTAGCCATGTCCCTTTCTTGTTCCTGACCAGTGGCGTCTCAACCAGTTCCTCCATCTGCCACCTTGCTTCATCCTGACACAGTGGCTAAAAAAACCAGCTCAGAAAACATCCCCAGGGCTGCCTGCCAGCTCCATGGGCTGAATCCACTGCTCCAGCAGGGCATCCTCTGGGTGCCAGGGAAGGGGAGAGCAAAGGGAGCAAGAGCAGCCAGGCTCACTTACAGCAGTGATGACCTGCTAGGGCAGCTTGACTGGAGCATGCCATGCAGTCCTGATGGGGCTTACACCAGCTAAAAACTCAGCTTGAAACTGGGACAGGGATCCAGGAGGAACTGAGCAATGATTGCTCTGTTTGGAAGAGCTGTGTCTCCCAAGAACTTTGAATATTGTCGGTAACTTACTGCTCCCAGTGTCTTAGTTCTCCCAGTTAGAAACAATGGCTGGAGTTGTCTGGAAAATTTTGAGCCTGGTGCAAAAATCTCAGTATTTCTGCAGCAGTTCTAACATAAAAGTAGTCAGACAGGCTCTTGCTAGACAGCTACAGCTAAACCTATCATTTTCAATGCTTGGCAAAGACTGCACTTTAGTATTAAGTAAATATTCCATTCTTGGAAACATTTCCCTTTAAAACAAGCAGGCTGGATGAAAGACTTCCCTGACTCTCTCTAGCACAAAAAAAAAGAAAAAAAGGCAAGATTTATTTTCTTGCTCAGCCAGCAATGCTGCTGGACACCCATACCTCAGGTTTTCCTTCCTGCTGCTATCCTGTCTGCTTATCAGAGAGTATCACCTGTTTATCAAGACAAGGCAAACAGACTTTGCCCATCTGAAGCCTCTCAGATACATCCTACAAGCATCCTTTGTAGCTGAAACTGGACAACCTGCAACCAAAGGGGCATGCAGCTCAGGCTGGTCAGATTTGCCATGTTTTGAGCTGCACTGATGTGGATTTCTAAGCAGAGCTGAAGTGAAAGCTGGGCTGTGCTCCACCTGGAGCAGCTGACTAACTTAAAAAAAAAAAGCTTCAGAGCAGAAGGAGGAAGCAAAAGCTGCTCTTCCCATCAAGGACAGGGGGGACTGGTGCCTGCCCCACCTGACCTTGATTTTTGGCCATGGGAGTGGATATTGTGGCCATGTGTGCACAGATTGGTGCTGCCCAGATAAATAATCACTGGCTGGTCGTGCTGTGTGCTCCTTGGCAGGACTAAAGCCCAGCAGATGCTGTGGAAAGGATCTGGGAAAAGGAGACAGAGCAGGGAATGTGCCACATCCACCCAACCACGTCCCTCTAATCCACATCCCCTTCACCTGCTGCCACCTGCACACCCCTGAGAGACCCTTCCTGGGGGTGCCAGGGGACAGGAGGTATCCTCTGCATTCCTCACTGGGGTTAGGGCAGGGACAGTGCTTTCAAGTGCAGACAGTCCCAGTGAATTTCTCCTGCCAGCTTCCCTTCCGTAACAGGAAGGACAGCGGGCAAACAATGAGCGCAGGAAACGCGCCACCGGCCCAGACAAAGGTACACGGTTTGCTCTGGATCAGTGTGGGCTGGGAACGAGGAGGAAAGCCAGTGCTGGGAGCTGGTGAGGCTTCTTCATGACTCATGGACCTTTTTTAGCTGAAAAATGTTAGTTTGTCACAAATGGAGTGCCGTGGAAATGTGCCTGACTCCACAAATCTATGGATGGAACACTGACAGCATTACACATGCTAGAAACCATCTGGGAAAGATGAGATAAATCATCCACACCCCTGGATTAGGCTCTGCTTCAGTCCCACTATCATTTATCAGATAATTAAATGGGTTTTTTTTTAATTTCAAAATATTTTCCTTATATTTCCTTCTCTTAGAGACCCTATTAGAGATTCTTATTTAAGGTCCTAGAGCAGGATATATGTTTTACAGAACGCAATGAATTTCAGCTGGAGGCGAAATCCAGCTTTCAGCCACCTCCAATCTCAACTATCTTCAGTCTCTATTCCCCAGTCCTTTGGACAGACTGGATACTCCAAAAATTGGGCTGAGAGAGAGCCTGTAAAGTATCAGCCCTTCTGTAAGGATCAGCATGTTCAGGGATGTGGGATTGAGGAGGAAGAGTCCCAGAGGAGGAGCTCTGTGTGTGTGGCAGTCCACAGTAATAGTCCTCTCCATCCACCCTTGTCAATGAAGGATTTCTTCTGGTGCCAGTGAATTTATGTTGGCACTAGAGTGGAGTGAGAGAAAATTCAAGCTAAATATTTCTGTCCTTTCTGTTCAATTGGGACCAGTAAGAAGGTCAAACCCATGCCCAATGTCAGCTGAGTTACTGAATGCCCGCTGTAAGCTAAGACTGGGGTTTATTTTCATATACACAGTCCACTGTTGATATTTTTAATCCATTTGTGTGCTAACCATTCAGAAAGAACCACCTTTGTGTTGCACAAAGAAAAGGACCAGGTGTGTTGGTTAATAAACAGAGACCTTTTAAATCCATAAACAGTACTTTTGGGATGTGTTTACTAGATTGTTTGGTATTGCCCTGTCCTGTGTCCCTCTTTTTCTCTTGGAGGGGTTTCTGGATGTGCAGTGAGAGTTTTCTGTCCAGATCAGTTCTGTACTGAGGCACAATCCCACAGGCTTCCCAGTAATTTCTAGAAGTGAGTTCTGAAAGGCTATTGGGAGAAAACAAGTCTGGGAGGCGCAGCCCAGGATATTTGGCTTGGCCAGGATCAGTCTGTAATCCATATAAATGCCTCCCTGCATGGATGACATCTGGATCTGGTAGAGCACCTCAGGAAGGGACTCTCAAAAAAGCTGTAAAGCTGAACATGGATTTATCTAAATAAGTATTGAGCAGGCAGAGGTGTCTATAGGCTTGGGCAATGGCTGATAAGGACTTTCAGAGTAATCAGGAGAGGTATCATTGATAAGGGGCACAGAACTTGGCTCCTGAAGTGACAATTAGGCACTGACATCCCTACAGACACTTAGTTTTGGCCAGGGAATTGTTTCTTTTGAAAAGCACAAGCACATTCCAGCCAAAGCTGCTGTTGGACACAGCACCTCACCCCCATACCTGTTTTACCTCAGAAATACCAACACAGTGCAGTCCCAGCAGGTCCAAGAGGTGTGAATGAGTCTGTACCACCCTCCTTATCTGGCCCAAACCCCTTCAGGTTCTGTTTCAGCAACCCCTACATCAACTCTGCATGGCAGAGATGCCAAGCTTAGCCTAAGGATCAGACTGCTGTGACTCCACACCACAGAGGTGTTTTTGGTGCTGGCAAATGAGAGGAGGGCCAAACAAAAGCCAAACTTTGGTCTCAGATCTGGGGAACCGAGTTGCAAATCAGGATTGCACATGACATTTGACCCCTTTAGCATTTACTCCTTTGCTCCCTCACACTGAGATGAGTATTTTCCTTGCCAAGAAACTGATTTTTTTCACTGTTCTGATCTGTCTTTCCCTATTGGTCACTTTCCTTTTTTTCTTTCTTTTCCATCACAGAAAGCATGGCACACTAAAGCCATTAGTGCAATCGAGGCCCCCACCAGAGGAAAAGCCTCCAAGTGGTGCTGCTGAGAGAAGGATCCTGTATCCAGCAAGGCCTAGTAAGTGATTTGGTACTCAAATACCTGCTCTACAGCACTGTGCTCTTCCACTTTGTCCTTCAGCTGGATCTGAGCCCCAAGGCAACCAGTCCCTCTCGTGTGTGATGGCAAGACAGGACACAGAACTGAGGGCAAAGTGCTCTAGTAGGAGCAGATGCTCAGAAATTAGGTGCTGCCTCTTGAGATGTTTGGTTTAGGTAACTCTGAGTTTTGCCATGTAACTGCATCCCTGTGCACTGAAATACCCCCAGAAGTCAGTTCCTATAGATTCAGATGTTTAAGGACAACTGTTGTGCTGGAAGCTCTTTGTTCCTCTGAGGCCTCCCTCTGCCCAAGGTCAGCTCTGCAAGGGTACAGCTGTGTAACCAGGGATGACACTGCTGGGAAGACAGCCAAGGTGTGAGGAATAGCTGGGAGACACCTCATTGGGAGCCCTGCTTTGGACTGGAGCCACATTCATGTTTTCCCTCGGTCCTTGGCCAAGCCACATTGTACATCTGCATGTGCCCAGCCCTATACCCTGCTAATCCCAACAGGGACTTGCTGCAGTGACCTCCTGGCTTCACCTTGGACCTGCAGCTTTGCTATGGGCTCCTCTGGTGGGACTGAGCCTAACCTGGTCAGAGCTGCTCTGTTTTCCTTGTCCAGGTATCAAGGGGCTGTGCCCATCAGTGAGGGCACAGGAGAAGCAGCCAGCTTCTTCTGCTCCCTGGCACTGGGTCTCCTTCCCCTGTGGGTTAAGCATCTGCACAGGCTGCTGTAATCCAAGTTCTAGGTCTCTCAGAAGATGCATTTTCATTGGTTTGTCTGGGAATTTGTCAGATGAAACTTCCTTGGGAAAATGCAAGTCAACCAGGAGATGTGCTGGCGATTCCATGCCAATAGAAAGCTTGGTGGTTCTGACCTGCAGTAGAATTCAGTTTCTTATGGCTCATCTATCTTGAGTAAAAATCAGCAAACAGGCTCATAAAAGTCATGGATCAGGTGCAGAGCGAAACCTCTGGGTGGAAATTTATCCAACACAAACACGGCAGTGCAAAAATTCCAGAAGGTGGTCCCCTCTTGGGGGGAGTGGGAGTGGCTCTTGTCAGCATTCTCTTGATAAGCAGCTAAATTACCAGATTCCTTCCACTCTATGAAGAAAATGAACCTTACCCTTCCTTATTGCTCTTACAGGCAGAGTTTCCTCATTTCATTGAGCTATAAGCAAACAAGGAAATCTGTTAGAAGACAAGAATTCAGGTGCACTGCCTCTTCACCTCCAGTATGCAGATAAAAATCTGCTTAAATGCTCCTCCAGTGGAGCCAGGGTGCCTTTACCTGCTGCTCTGGCTCCAGGCTCATTGCTCTGCCTCATATTCTGGTTACTGGCCTGGGCATCTTCCTCCAGAGTCCTTAGGGTGCAGGGGCATTTGGGACTCTTCAGCAATCTCCCACCTGCTTAGCAAAGAACTGTAAAAAGAAGAAGCTGTTTTATGAACCATAGAAGTAAGGAATTTTCCCCCAGCTTTCTATCCAACACCTTCTACTGCAAGATCTTGGAGTCCCAGCAAATTTCCTATAATACTCACCAAAGCAAGTCAAACTCCCTCACCTTCCTTAGACTTAGCTCTAGTTCTTCTGTGTCCTCTCTAAGGCTCTGGTCCCAATTCTCTCCTGCATTTCCTACAGACCTATCCCTAACCTCCCAATGGTACCTCCAATTCATTTCTGTACTTTCCATCCCTTCCTAACACCATCACTCAACTCCCATGACTCCTGCCTGGCTCTGTCTGGCTGCTGGCCTGACAGCTATCTTCACCATGTAGTTGGCAACCACTTTGTGTTTGACTATCTGGACAGCTTTTCCAGCTGCTAAGCAGCCAAATGAAGCATATTTGTCTTTTAGGTGTTTGTTCTTTAGCCCCGCCCTGAGAAGAAACAGTAGGTATTTATTAACTTGGAGATTACAAAAAATGGCAAAATGTCTGTGTGGAGATCCATCCCCCACTCTGTCTTGGGGTTCACCATGGTCTCAGAAATGCTCATTAAAACTTGGCCTAGACAAACAGCCCCTGGGCTGAGCTCCTCTGAGCTTATCTGAAACACTGTCTGCTCCCAGGAGCTTGTGCTGGCTAAGGAGCCCCCTAGGAGCTTATTTTTCTTACCTGAATAACCACCCAGATGGAACATTTTTGGTTTTGAACTTTCAAAGCAAGTTACCGACCTGAATTGCGGCCAAGATGGAAAATTACTGACCAAAAGCAGCTCTGTTGTGACTCTCTAATCAGTGGTCCAAAGTGAGATTCTCTGAGCTCTCCAGGCTGTAGTGGGCTGAGACCAGCACCTCCCTATGAGTGGGGCCTCTGAACCCCACAGCTCCCAGGCTGGATATACCTGGGCACCACTGAATGACAGTGACAGATGCTGAGCTGAGACCCCCACTCTGTGAGACTCAGCCCTTCCCCTGCTGAGAGGGTGCAAAGGCATCTGGCATCAGTATTCCCTGAATTCAGGAAATTTTCACAGGTATGTACCTTGTACAGCCTCCTTTAGGTGTGTGCATTTGTGTGAATATGCAAACACACTGAATGTTGCTTTCTTCAGATTTGTAAGCACGTTAGGCCTACAAGTGAATTGCTGTTGTGCCTGTAGAAAGTTCAATATTAATGTTTTGTTAAATTGTTTAAATTAAGCTGTAGACTAGGTGCTGCTAAATTTCAGTGCTGTTAAACCTTTTAGACCTAAAGTGTTGGTCAAGTCCAGGGCTTAATTTAGAAAGGGTACTACTCTGAACCTTGCGACTCAACAGGAAGGTCTTCCTTAGTCCTTTTTATCCTTACCCTTTTTTCCCCCACACAGACTCCCCATCAGCTTCCATGTAGACAATTTTGGGATGAATTTCAGGTTTAGATTGATTGATTTTTGGTTCCAATTTGCTTTTTCTCTGTGTGCTTTAACCATGCAGTTAAGTACGGCAGTGAACCTTGCCAACAAACTTTGTTGCACTTTCACTTTTTTATTAAATCTGCTTTTGCCAATACCTTTGATGGTGATTCTTTAACAGACCTTAAAACACCCATTCACCACCCTCTGTCCTTCAGAGAAACTATGAGATCAGCCTAAAAAGTGTTATGGAAGAAATTAAGGAATGTCACAATACGCAAAGCGAAAAGTCAGTTTTCTTCTCCCAACACATGTGAATGAAAAAATAGGTCTGGGTGCTGGACCTGTGGGTCAGAAAGAACATCTGATGGTTTCACTCATGTCTGCAAAGGAGAAAAAAGATCAGATTCACACAAAAGGAATGCCTTTCATACAGAATTGTATCAAATACAAAGGTTTCTGTATAGCCAGAAGTTTATGCTTTGCCTAGACATTTTCTATGCAAAAGAGCAATTGCCTTGATGAATCAATGGACTATTTATTTATTTATACATATGGACTCTCTGCAAGCTGGAATTCATAAATCCTTTCTGAATTTGCCATTATTTGCACTTGATTGCCTCTAGTCATCCGTGTGACTCCAAAGCTCCCGTGGAGGGATCTGACCTCCATGGGCATTTGGTGTGGTGGAAATTTGGGGCTGGAAAGCAGCTTTATGACCAGAATGCTCTTAACCAGCATGATCCACAAAGATGTTCTGACAGGGTCAAAAGGCCTCTTTTCACTGGAAAGGATATGCAAATCTGAATATATACACACTGCCCTGACGTGTACCTCAGTCAGCGTGGTGGGACTCAGATGTGGTTGCATAGCCCATGTTCTTTCATCTTGGAGTCTCTCACAGATAGCCAATCCCTTCTTCTTTACATTTTAAGCTTGGAAAACACTTTGGGGACCTGCCAAGGTGTTGTACCCAAATCTCAGAGATGACATTTGCTGTCAGAGCAAGGATTTTAAAGGCATGTCTTCCTACACAAGTTTATTTTCCCAACAGTTACCTATGCAAGGCTTCCTCTCTCCTGCAAATAAATAAATACTGGGTAAATTGAGTACTGAGTGAAAGGACATGAGAACATAAGGAAAGGCAGTATACACATAATCTATCTCCCCACTTCTGTGCCTGTCATGGGGACAAGATGAGAAGAAGAGTCCCTGTAACTCTGTCCCTACACCCTCCCACTCTCTGCCCCAGGAGAAGAACACCCTTTTTTGAATCACAGTCAAACATGTGACTTCCCCACCATGTTGGACAAGGTCCTGGCCCTGAAAGCAATCCCAGATAAGTTCTTCATGTTTATGAGGTGCTTCCATGCCAAACTCTGTGCACCACTGACGCTTAGCACTTCAAGAGTTAAGCCTGCCCTGCCTTAGTCCTGCAGGTTCTGCTTGACTCCAGCAGCAAGAGCAAGTCCCTCCATCTCCCTGGGTTCTGTCCATCTCACTGGTGGCCCCTCCTGGATGATAACAACATTCTTCCATCTCCTTCTGCTGGTGTCTGCTCTCACACACATCATGTCTAGGCTGAGCATTGTCCCTTTGACATGTCAGGACCAGGACCACTCCTTGTGAACACATCCTGTCCCATCTGTGTATCTTCAGCTACCACTTGTCCCATTCTCTTGGAGCTCAGGGTCTGTAGACCTTCAACACAAAGGTCCCCTCCTGACAGCTGGGTTTCTCTGGGGTGTTACTATTAATTCCATCTATTACTTTTATGAGCCGATAATTACAATAAGTGGGAATTCCACAGCACGCTGCATTGTATGGAGTCTTGAAGCCCCATGTTATGTAGGATATAGCTTTGCAGAGCTCTCCACACCCAAGCCTCGAGGGCAATGATCACTTTGCTTGGTAGTGCACCATTAAAAAAAACATTTCCTTCATTGTCCATTGTCAGATGAAGTGATGGGAAAATAGGCCATTGCCTGCACCCATCCATTTTAAACAGGGCCCAGCTAACCCAGAGGAAGCTGCTTGAAGTTTCAGAAAGGGATGGGTGGGTTGTGCTCTGTGGGAAGGGACTCAGAACTCCCTGGAGGAATTACCGCATGTATTCTGCTAGGGAAATCCAACAATCGCAGGAGCACAAAGGCACCAGCAACAGGCGTTTTCCACTTCCTTGATTGGCTTTCACAGGAGCTCAACGAGTTCTCCATCATTCTCCACAAGTCCCTGCTTTGGCCTGGGTCTCTGCACTGGGATTTCCTATCAGCTACGAAGTTATTGCCTATTGTCAATAACTGCTTTTAGCAGATGAAGCTTTACATAACCTCAGACAAAACATGCTGTTAAAACCACAGTCCACTGAGGCAGCCAGAGCCCTAATTTTATAATAAAAGAGCTCAGTAAGTCTACAGGCTGAAAGAGTAGGTCCTTTATTAAGGATGTCAGGTAGCTATATCTCTTATCTTAGCCAAATAATGAAGAAAAATGAAGCAAAGCAGCCAGCTGTTACACAAAGATGTCAAGTACTAGTGAATCACATGGAGATTTATATGTATGATTGATTGCTGGGATTATGAAAAATATGGACCTTTGCTTTTAAATTAAATTTCTCAGCCTCAGTTTCCCACATTTTCTTTATCTGTGATTTTTTTTTCCCCTAGAAAATTAAATATCCATTTATCTTTTTGGCCATTCAAAACTAGATGGATACATTACACATTATTGTAGTGATCATCCTGCTATAATGAAATTCATACAAGTATGGTAACTAGCCTAAAAAAATCCTCATTATAAACCCAAATCACTTCAACTTAAAAGAAACCCATAAAGCTGAGTGATGTCAGTGTACAACTGAAGTATTCCAAATACCCAAGTTGGTTGTTCTGTCACTGCAATGAATTCCTGGTGCTTCAGGAAAAAAAAAGTCATCTTCAGAGATGTTGTTTATGAACATAAATAGTCTCAGCTGACCACTGGCTGCAGAAAGACAGTGCAGGGCATGTTGCTCCTTTTGGTGCGAGACCATGCAGCCTTCAGCACTGGAGTCAGTCTAAATATATTCCTCAAGTCAGATGTATAATGAGACATTTCATTACTTCCTTCCTTCTCAGCACTTTACAGAAATGAGTCATAATTTGCTCTCCCTGGTATGAGCATAGGTAAATTCTTTGCCATCTGCCAGGATCATGAGAACAACTGAAATATCCCTTTATTGTCCACGTGCACATTAGAGCGTTGCTAGCCATGACATTCCTTGATGACAGGACAAGTTTGTGATAAAGCAAAATACCTGCTGTATCTTTCTAGTGACCCATGGCAATAATGGCAATATTAGATATAGATAGTGCAAGGCCCCAGATACAGAGGTTGCTGTTAAATAGAAGGAAATATGGATCACACTCATTAATCAAAAGCACATAAAGATGGGGTGTGTTGCCCAGGTTCCCTCTCTGTCTCTTTCTCTCTCTCTCTGTTGCTAGAGAAAGTATGTCAGTGAACATGTGGGTGTCAGTGAAATGTCCAAATGCCCATTCTTGCTTTTGCAGTATAACCTCGATCAGGTAGAGTAACTTAAAAGTGGTCCTGAGTAGAGATACCAGGTTGAATTCTTGAAATGAATTCTTGCTGTGTGCAAGATATCCTCAGAAATATGGTCCAGACACACCCAAGTCAGACCCTGAAACACAGAGGGACAAGCTGTTCTCAGCTACTTGCACAGTCAGGAGGAAGAAGCTGGTACCTCTCATCAGAGATGCCATGGGTTGATGGGTTGGTTGATGGGTTGCAGTTACCTTGCAAGAACATCAGAGATGGTGCAAAGCCAGCAGAGACAACAGCAAAGAGCATGTTGTCCAGGAAAGTGGTGGAGGGACTTAAAAGATGCGGATGTGGTGCTTAGGGACATGGTCTAGCACTGGGCTTGCCAATGCAGCATTAATGGTTGGACTCCATGATCTTAGAGGTCTTGTCCAACCAAAACTCCTTTATGATTCTGTGGTTCTAAGGAAGCAATTACAGTGTCCTCCATGAATCAGCATAACCAGGACTGAGCTGTGGGGCACCTTCCCCACCTTCCAGGGGTGCAGTCATTTGGCTAATGCTTGAAAAACCCACTCGAAGAGCCCCAGCTGGAGGCAAAAGGACCTGCACAGCACAATTTATGGGCAATTCCAGGTAATGTTGTTTTTCTTGGTGCATGAGCCTGCTCAGATTTCTTCTGCACCTTGACAAGGAGCCCTTGTGGCACAGCTGCGTTGCTGGGGTGCTGCTGAGCACAAGCTCCATGAGGAATGGCTCTCCATTACTACTTTGCAGACTATCTCAGCACCTCTTGGAATGAAAGGCATCATAGCTGAAAGTCTGAGGAGCAGCTGTAGGGTCCTGATAATTCCACATAGTGAAAACTGAGGCTCTCAGAACAGTTTACCCTGGGTTGAAAAAAAAAACAAAAAAAGTATTTTCTTTTACTTCCACACCCCTGATGACCAAGAAAGTGTTCTGCTCATCTTGAAATCACACTCCCCAGAAGCTCTGTTAGCACCCCCACCCAAGTGTCCCTTACATCCACTTTCCCCCCCAACAGCAGGAAATCGCTTAGAAAATATTTCCAGGTTCCTTCCTGGCCAGAGGTCACCTCCGTGTTTCGGAGCAGCAGGAATCACTATGTTCTCTGACACAACAAGGAGGAGGAAGACCTGTCCTGCCCTTCCAGCTTTCAAGCTTGTGCTTTTCAGCTGCAACTCCACCCTGCACTGGTGGAGAAGGGATCAGTTCCCACTGATCGCAGGAAAGGGAGGTCACGGGGTTTGCTTGATTAAATCACCACAAGCCAAAAGGTTCTTTCTGTCGCTCACTGAGAGTTGTCACAGGCTGCTTGATTTGTTCCGAAAAAGAAAAGCAAAACAAAATACAAACCTCAAGCCCAAGAAGCAACAGCACACAGGGAGAAGCAGGTGTGCCTCGAGATCTGGAAAAAAAAGGGCAGAGCTGAGGCAGGAGGCGACACTTGGATGGGAAGTTTCCATCCCAGCACAAGAGGAGAAGTTTGGAAAAGACTCGGACAGGACCAGCACTTGTTGCCCTACAGGTATGGATGCTGTGTGTGAAATGTGGCATTGCTGTAACACGTTGGGGCAGGCAGGAGTGGCTTGAAGGAATTTTTGGGTCTGGATTCTGACAGTGTGGTGCAAGCCTTGCATCACCAGTAAACCTGCCGCAGGTTTCTGCCAGGGGAGCTGCATCGGCACAGGTTTCATTTTGTGGTGATTATTTGGCAGTTTTCTGTAGGATGCTTTTGTCAGGGTATGAATTAACCATTCAAGCTCCTGACAAAGTGCTACTGACTGTTCACTTGGTTAGTGAATGCCAATAGAGCTTATGATTGCTTTAGTTTAAGCTTAGGGCTGCAGAGGTAAAGAGGGATGTACATGGAAATGCTGTGTTAATACTCATTGCATTTATTACCTCCTAAGTTGTGCTGCAGAATTTCAGAGAAAAAAAAGTCAACTGCAATAGCATTTAGAATTTGTTTCCACTTTGTTTTGTACTTACAGTGGCTGGAATTTGCAATGCAGATGCAGGCACTGTATTTTGTTAGCTGTATA
Source organism: Tychaedon coryphoeus (assembly GCA_013398595.1). Lineage (NCBI taxonomy): Eukaryota > Metazoa > Chordata > Aves > Passeriformes > Muscicapidae > Tychaedon > Tychaedon coryphoeus. The sequence goes on from WBND01001420.1 coordinate 57,247, forward strand.
GAGTGGTGGGTTTGTTTCTCTTAAGAGCAATCTCCTTTCAGTTTCATGTTAGGTGAAACTTTCTGACAGGGGAGAGAGACTTGGGGCACCCACGGCCACAGGCTGAGAAACTGCTGTATACTGTGAGCATCACATTTATCTTGTTTCCATTCTTTTCTATCTGTGTTTTCAGCTGCTAAAATGAAAGCAAATTTTATGGTGTTGTGCTGGAGTGCTGGCGTGCTGCTGCCAGTGTTCAGTGTCAGGGGGGATGTAGGGAGGCTTTCTGATGCTGTCACCTCTGTTGATGTCTATATCCCCAAAAGTTCTGCTCCATTTCCAAATATCTCTGGTGCAGCAGTATCCACTTTGCTTAAATGGTCATGATTCAGAAGAAAAGCAGCGCTGTGGTGTGACTTTGTACAACCTTGTTTCTCTCTCCCTGTCATGGGAAAGCAATGCTCTCCTATGTGCATGAGGAGCTTTTGGATTTGGGGGGTAAAGGTGTTATTGTTTGAGTGCTGTAACTCACATTTTCAGTGAGAGTTTTAGGAGGCAATGAACTTGTGTCAAGCTAGGGAGTAGCAAGGCAGAGGATGTTATGAATTTGAAACCCTGAGGCTCCATTTCTCCTGCTTCCATCGCTTGCTGTCGCATGATAAAAATGGTATTTCACAGCCCATAGATTTTCCTCTCACCCAGAAAATTCCTCATCTATTTCTGTCACTTAACCTGTCCAGTAATGTCTGGCAACATTACAGAATGAAGTGATATTTAAAGAAATTTAGTGGCAAGTCTTTAGCACCTGGGTAGCAGTGACACTTAAATCAGTGATGGGTCAGCCAGCTCAGCAGGAACCTGCTGTGACTATTTGGCATCTGTCACGATTTAACTTCCCTAAATTCGTCTGAGTTTGCCTCCGGTGATCCAGGTTTAAAAAACAAACAAAGAGAACATGCGTAGGCACTGGGAAGATATCTTTGTCCTTATCTTCTTGGTTATTTTTATTTTTTTAACACCTCTTAGGCAGGCTTAATAAAGCAGTTCTCCAACCTCTGAATTGGAGACGTGGGAAATTCCTCAAACTAGGCAGAGCTTCCTCTCATTGTTATAACACAAAAGACCAGTGCAGCCTTTACTAGAGTTCCTTTTTTTAACCCATTCATCTTGACCAAGAAATCTACCTGCTCAGTGCTGTGATTCAGTTTGTCAGAAGACAGCAGACAAGTATGGAAGTGAATTGCATCATGCATGAGGACATCATTATTTTGGGGTTATATTGTGCTTGAAGCTGAAATGCTCTGCTGCTGGGATTAAGCTGGGATTAATCTTGTGTAAGAATCATGGCTTTTTAAGATCAAATTGGATTAATCTAAAGTAAAACCAAGCTCTTTGCATAAAACCATTTCCAGTTTTCCATGGAACAGTTTCTTAGGACCGTGACCTTCAAAAGGGGTTCAACTGACATGCATGAGCAGACCCGCCCCAACTGCATGTTTATACAGAGTTTATTTCTCAAATTATCCTGCATGGGGCAGTTACCACCCATGGGTTAATCTGATCCTGCACCTGCCTGCTGGGAAGGAGCAGCAGCTCATTCCCCTTATCTGTGCTGGGCAGCATCCTGAGAGGACTGAGCCAGCACTGGGTGAGGGCAGGAGCTGTGGGGCTGTGATAGTGGCCCTGAACTGGTTGTATTAAGAGTGTGGGTGAGATGGAATGCACAAGGTGGGTGTGCAGGAACAGGTAAAATAGGAAAGAGTTAGCAAAAGGTTAGCAACGGCTTGTTTCTCTCTGATGGACAAATGATCGATTCCTCATTTGTTTGGTTGGGGTTTTTTTAGAAAATATGAACTCCTGAAGAGCAGATAATTGACTGTAGCAGGTTGTCTAGTAATTACACTGCTGTATTTGCATGTTATAATGCTGCACCAGTGGACTTTGTTAAGGAGTTTTTGACTACATTTGCAGCCTATTCCAAGGCCTTATCTGCTGTTGATGGTGGCCTGGAAGAAGTTTTCCTCTCACAGCTATCCCATGACATGACATGAATGTTGTAGCCTTAATCCACTCTGTCTACACACAGTTTGTATCTTTTCTACAAACTTCAGTTTATTCCTGTGGAAGCCTACAATGAATTCTGCCCCCACACCCTTCTTTCTCTATCATAATTCCCATTTGAGCAATCCAAACAAGATGTGTGTGCTGGGATTGAATTAACTTTCCTCATAAGGTTCTTTCCTTTGGATTTGTGGCTGAAACAGTGTCAATACCAATGTTTTGGCTATTGCTGAGCAGTGCTTGCAGAGCATCAAGGCTTTCCCTTTCTTCCCACTGACTGTATGAGTGGGATGAGGGTTGGGAGGGATTACAACAAGGAAAGCTGACTTGAATTCACAAAAAGGATGTTTTAAACCATATACTATCATGTTCAGCAGCAAAAAAAATAGTGGTAGAAGTCAGGGTTGTCTTCCAAACCTGCCATTGCTTGGACATTTTTCTAAATATACATCTGTTTGTGGGAGGTAGTGAAGGATTGCCTTCACATCACTTTTTTTTTTCTTTCCTCTTTGTTTCCCTATTAACCTTTATTTATCTCAATCCACTAGTATTTTGCACTTTTTCTCATCCAATTCTCTCCTCCATCCCTGACAGGTGGGCAGTAAGTGAGTCTCTGTGTGGGTGTTCAGCTTCAGACCAGGGTGAGCCCATGACAACATGGGATCTAGCCCAGCCTTCAGACACCTTCCAATGGAACACTTTTCAATAAAAAGAAGTTTTTTCCCAGCCCAGGGAAAAAACCTTTAAATTCCTTTGTGTCATCTCCATTGGCTGATTTACACAATGTAATACTTGTTTCAAGAGGACTTCAAAGTTCATCTAATATCCTACACCTGGCATTGAATTCCTTCATTCTGGATGAAAAGAGAACCAAATTTCATTTACCTTCTAAATGCTTCCACAAGTCTTGCTTTATCAGATCATTAGTGCAATCACTGATGGGTTTTTCCTGTCCCAGGGTCTCTCAAAGCACCCTGTGAAGCAGAAACAGCAAATACCTTGTTTGGCAGCAGAGAGCTGAGGCACACAGATAGTCAGGGTCTGCTTGCAAGATTGGCTGTTGCCAACCCAGGGTCTCTTAAACTCATGCCAACAGGACGGAGAATGCTGTGGCAGCCAGGTTTGAGGGTGCTTGTGAGCAGCAGAGCTGTATGCATGCCCTATTTAAATCTTAATATGAAATATTAATTTCCAAATGCCTTCCCTCAAAACATAATAGAGCTGTGATCGAGTATGTAATTTACTGTCCTCGGAAATTCCTCAAAACGACAGAGCTTCCCCCAATTGTTCCTGCACAGAGGAAAAGCTCCACTAGAGTTCCTGCTTTGGCTCAGTCCTGTGAGCACAGGCCTGGCCCTCCATGACCATTAGGCTGAGTGTGTGAAAGCCATCTTCATTCCAAGGATGCCCCTACGTGCCTTGTGGCAGGCTATTCACAGAATGCCCCTTGCTCCTGAAATGGTTTTACTGTGCCTCCTTGGGAGAGAAACTCTTTAAATCCCTGCACATTGTCCCTAAAATTTGTGTTGGCTGATCCTAGGCCTGAGATTCCGGATGAGCTTGTGCATGCCTCAAGTGTCTCTGGCAATAAAACAGGGCTGATGGCACTTCCTTCCTTCCTTCCCTTTGTTATCCATCCTGGTTCAAGCCTATGGCTTAAAATGTTCAACTGCTGTTCATAAACACTGTCTCTTATTGCAGTCAGGACACACAGCATGCAAAATCATAGAATCATAGAATGCTCATCTCATTCCAACCCTTTCCATGGGCAGGGACACCTTCCACTGTCCCAGGTTGCTCCAAGCCCCATCCAGCGGCTTCTCTGGGCGGCTGTGCCAGGACCTCCCCACCCTCACAGGGAAGAATTTCTTCCTAGTAATTAATCTAACCCATTCTCTGTTAGTTTAAAGCCGTCCCTCCCTTGTCCTGTCACTCCAGCCCTTTTGTTGGCCCTTTAGGTGCTGTAAGGAACTCTAAGGCCTCCCTGTAGCCTCTCTTCTCTTCTCTTCTCTTCTCTTCTCTTCTCTTCTCTTCTCTTCTCTTCTCTTCTCTTCTCTTCTCTTCTCTTCTCTTCTCTTCTCTTCT
>WBND01001420.1:78676-114856 GCA_013398595.1 Tychaedon coryphoeus
TCTTGGTGACAATGTTACCTTCCCTCACATACGGTGTGCCAGACACCTCCGTAGCCACTGGGGCTCTGAATGATCTTGCTCTTACAATCTTTAAAAACCTATATACTTGCTTTAAGCTCAGGTGACATAAAAATATCCAGTCTGAAAATTATTATGGGACCCTGGCCAGGATGCCAGGTAAATTTTTAGGATCAGACTTCACATCTCCCTTCAGTTACTTATGAGTATTTGATTGGACTTTTCCCTGTGCCAGTCTGGTTCCCATTTCTGGTTAGTCATTTACAATTAGTAGAGTAAAATTTGCAAGGTGTCAGATCATCATTTCAGCATCATTCAAGTGAACTCACATGAAGGGCAACATTTTGAGATCCCTGTCATGAAGACACAGAGAGGTAAATATTTATCTTGCAATAGCCATGCCCCATTTACCATTCTGATGGTATTTCTCTGTCTGTCTGCCTGCAGTCTGCCTGCCCAGTGGTGAGAACAGCAGCTGCTGTTTCTGTGAAAGTGGACATGCCTGGCCAAGCACGGTGTGCAGTGATGTGATGCCCTGCCCTTCTGCGAGCCTGGGACCAGCCCTGCCCTGTGGCTACATGCAGAAAATGCCTTTCTATGGCCCCTACTGTGAGCCCCAGACTGAAGGTGAGAGGCACAGGGCAGAACTTCATGGCTGTGCAGCTCATACGCTGCTTAGAGGTCAAAATAGTGATAAAGGATGGTAAAAAAGCACATCAGGACTGAGCTGGCTGCCACACAGCCTGTGAATGTGGAAAGCCTGCAGAGATGGTCTAAAGCTCTTCTCCTTGTGATCTGGACCCACCTTGACCCAAACACTTGCAGATATTCAGTTGAATTTGGAACCCAAACTCCTGGAGTCACTCCCATGCCTCTTTGGGACTTTCAGCCTTCGCTGAGCAAAGAAAGTTTGATCTCATCAGATTTTCAGTAGATTTTCACCTCATAAGCATTGTTTTTGCTTTTTTTTGCATTTATTTTTATGTCTTTCCTTACAGAGTCATGTGGTATGGGAGAGCCCATTGTGATGAATATGTCAGTGAGACTTGACTCAGCCTTCCAGGACGATCTCAAGGATCCTTCCTCTGTGTTATACCAAAAATACAAAGCGGACCTTGAGAAGGCGGTAATGGCTTCAGTTTTTCATCTCTGAAGGTCAAGAGCTTCCTAAGAAATATGGAGTTTACCCCAGTGCCTGGGTGTCCTGTCAGTGTCTCTGGGAAGTGTGCAGAAGTGGGAGCTACACAGTGGGCCAAAGCTGGCTGCATTGATGGCAAGGAAAATATACCCATTCATTTTAATCAGTGGGAAGTATTTAGGGATCTTTTATATATAAAGCATGAAATAAAAATCATATTATTGGTCCTAGCTTAAATCCATGTGGGTACATGGAATGAAACCATAAACAGAAATGTATTCCATGACACCAGGAGAGCACCAGGCCTGTTGTATCAGATATGTTGCATGTCCTTGCTCATGTCAGGAATGGAGAGTTTCCTATTTTGTGCACACTGCAGTAATACAGAGGACTTACACCGTGTCACCTGTCTTTGTTTACAGTTTAATGACAGCTACAGATGTTTACCAGGCTTTGTATCAGCAACAGTAACGGGTTTCAGGTAAGTAAATAATTTCATTTTTTCCTGGAAGACACAAATCTTTCTGTCCAGTCTCCAGGAGACACAAGTTAGCAAAGGTTACATTCCCTCTGCCTAGAACCCCCTCCCAGCATGCACACACTGAGTAACTGGATGATCACTGCAAAGCAAAGCCCAGCCATGAACATGAAATGGGATTGTGGGTTGAATTCATCACTGTACAAAAGTCCAAGAAACACAATCATTGTCCATCTGCATCAAAACCTTTTATGGAAAAGACTGAGCTCCACACAAAGGGGAAAAGGATGCAAATAAACCTAGCATCATTTCCTAGGCCGTGAGGAAGATGAATAGTACATCGCCTTAGGATACAGCCTTGGATAAAACAGACATTGCTGCTGTCCACACATATTTAAATGCAGCTGCATTTTAGGTTTCTAAGGAAAGTTTACTAGAAATAAACATCAGACAAGGAAGGTGTCACATAAAGGTGTTCCTTCTTAGGGAAGAGCTTTTGCACAACTTTCTTATAAAACAGAGCATGTCCTCAGTCCCAAGAAGAGTCTCCACAGGGGAGTCCTTGAGATCTTCCCATCCATTCAAGATGGGTCACCACAACATAGAAAACCAATACTAATATAAAAGGATATTTAATTCTGGTGCCCCTCTCATTCTTGTATCTGTTTAGCCCTGGAAGTGTTTTTGTGAACTATGAAGTAAGAACAGGAGCAGCAAGCTTCACTCAGCTTGGAGATTCCAACAGAGCTGTACAGCATTTTCTGGATTCATCATACCAGCTAAACAAATTTACCTTCACAAGAGTAATCACTAGTAAGTTGAAAGCTCTCAGTACTTTCCTTCAACCTTTACTTTACTATTTTTAGCCTGAATCATGTAGCTGCCCTATACCGTTGATGATTTGGTACTGGACTTTGAAAAAACACTTATTCCTTAGCTGTTTCTTTTTATCCTGTGTCACCAAAGCTTAGGACCTTCATGAGAGGACCATGCATGCAGTATCTCCCATGAAAAACCAAAGACTTCCAGCTACTCCACTCATCACTTATTGGTTGGACTCAATTATTTCAGGGGTGTTTTCCAGCCTAAATGATTCTAATGATCCCTTATGTGGTCTGGCCAGGGGAGAGAGATTGGACACTTTTAATTCACCTTCAGAACTGAGACAGCTGTAAGAATATCAGGCTGCCAGCACTTCCTGTTCTTTAAAGCAAAACATAAAACTTGCAGTTTGCATGACAACACATTCCCCTTGGCTTCCTTGGCACATTTTCCATGCTGCTGCTGGACAGTGTGTTACAATTCAGCTGCTGATCAAGTGCCCTGCAGTTGTGTTGCTCTCAGTGCACCGAGTGCTGGACTGTCTGTCTCAGAGGATTACTTCAACCTGGTTGCTTCTCCTCCCAGCTTATCTAATTAGAAAGAAGTGGTGGTGATACTAGTATTTCTAACTCTTTGCATAAAGCCTTCTGGAATTTTTAGCTGAGAAAGATACCAAAAGGATATGTTGAGGGAAAAATGCCATGGCCCATGTCAGAGATGGTGGCCTGCATCTGATATGAAGCACCTGGGACCCCTATAAGATGAAAGACACCATGAAGAATGTGAGCTGAAGTGACAGTAATGCTGAATGTTGCTCTCTGTCTTCCCAGATCAGACAAACTTCACCGTGAGACCCTCAAACATTTTTGAAGGGGACGCAGTAAGGCTGACCTGTGAGATAAATTCAACATTCACCAATGTGACCTGGTATCACTTTGACCAGACCATCTCAACTGGCTCCCAGTATTCAATAGAGACAGTTTTAGCAACCAGAAGATCAATTCTTAAGATTACCAACATTACAATGAAGGATTCTGGTATGATTTTCCATTGTTAAAACAGCAGATGTAAATCTTTACTGTGGCTAGCTCTATAAAAAGCAAAGATGAATGCAGTGGCTGCATTTTCTAGAGGAAATGTGAAAATTACACTGCCCCTCATAATTTTCCTGTTGTTTTTGTTAATGATCTACACAGAGACTGGCATTGCCAGTAAGATGTGAACTGACTGAAGTGATTGTGCGTGCCTGGGTGTTCTAAGTGCCAGGCTTCATTATCATACCAGGGGAGATGGTGGTGACTGCATGGCTGTGTACCTTCCCACTCTTTTGGGTGGTTACTGGAGGCTGTGGTTGAATTTGTCCTTAATGCCCTTGCTCCCCCTACACACATGCCCTAACTAATCAGAGCTCAGCATTACAGTTTTGCATGTTTAGGGATTTTTGAAAATCAGAAACAGGTAAGCTGGTGGAATTTTTCTGGGAGGAACTATCAGAGGAATTATGATGTATTATCAGAGCTTGGGCTCAAGCTCGCACTCAGTTCTTGTCTTTGGAGCATGAATTCTACATTCAGCTTCAAAAAGGGTATCTTGTGACCAGGTATTTGGGCACACATATATGAGGTAGGAATAGTGGACCCAAAATTCTTTGGACTGAGGATGCCCTGAACCTTGGTGTCTCCACTCCTATGTAAGTGGTCTGCTCACTTGGCTATCCCATGGGGAAGGGAAACCCACATACTTAAAATAGGTGGGAAATTTGGAGTTCCAATTGCCAATTTCACAACCAAGCCTGGCTGCATCCAGGGGACTCGTGCCTGAGAGAGTGGCTGATGAAGAGAAGGGCTCTGTGGTTCCTGGCTGATGCAAGTTGAATGTGTCAGCAGTGCCCTGGCAGCCAGGAGGGGCAGCCATGTCCTGGGGTGCTCAGGCACAGCATCACCAGCTGGGAAGGGAGGGATTGTCCTGCTCTCTCTGGGCTGGGGAGGCCTCACTTCAAGTCCTGGGGGCAGTTTTGGGCACCAAAATACCAAAAAGGCATCAAGCCATTGGAGAGAGTCCAAAGGAGGCCACAAGGATGGTGAAGGGCCTAAAGGGGAAACCACATGAGAAAAAAAAGAGGGAAAAAAGGAAAGCCTGAGAGTTCAAGAAGTGTTTGAGCAATGCTCCCAAATGCTTGGTGTGACTCTTGGTATATGTGCTGTGCAAGGCCAAGAGTTAGGCTCAATGATCCTGATAGGGCTCTTCCAACTCCCCATATTCCATGATTCTGTGATAAATACTCTGTTTTGTTTGGCAATGCCTTCTGAGCAGCTTCAGAGCCTCCACTCTGAGGCCAGTTCTGGTGGAGTCCACCCTGGGCACCTGTCACCCATTCTGTGTGGGAGCCTTTTTACCATGACATACTGCTCCCAGGAGGACTATAGGCAATATACAGATCCCAAAAGCACCTACTCAGCCAAATATGAAGTATTTTGGTCTGAGAACACTGATCTCAAGTACCCATCAACAATGGATCCTAATCTGTATACATTTGGCACCAGGGGTCTGCAGAAAGCATCCTGCAGGTGACCTGAGGGTACATATTGATCAGCAAATAGCAGAGCCACTGCAGACAGGGACACGTGAAAAGCAGATGTGGAAGTAGCTCCTAATTCCAAAATAGAGGCAAACTCAGCAAAAACTGTTGTTTATGCTTTACAGGTTCCTACAGTTGTGTGTTCATAATGAGCAGTCCGTATCACACAGATATACACAACGCCACAGAAACAGTATCTGTCTTTCCACTACAAGTCACTCCAAACTTTGAGGACATCGATGTCACTTGTAACAGTCCTGAAGTGCAAGCAAAGGGGCTGCTGCTGTCCTGTTGCATTGACAGACACTTGACGTCTCTTAAGGTTTCCTGGAAAGTCAGTGGAACAATCAACATTACAGGTAAGATTAACAAAAGGTTGTCTTTCACCTGCTAGGTTTGTTCATTGCTCAAATACACTGAGGAAACTCAAAGATCTCCTCCTAAGTGGCTGCCCCAAAGTCCTAGGATGCTCCTAGATATGCAGGGTGTGCTCCAAAGGTGTGAGTGGCAGGGGAAGGATAGACTCTGTTTGTGTTGGGCAGGTGCCAGTGGGGTTTCAGGGATCTCCATACACTCATGCCTTAAACTGTGCCACCCTGGATGGAAACAGCTGCCTGGACCAGCAGCACACCAGCTTCTTCCAAAAAGCTTATTTCTGCACGGTCTAATTCTGAGAGCAAGGATGAATGCATCAGTCTGTTCTGCTGTCTCTGGAATCACTCTTGGGGTACAAAAGTCTTTCATGCACCACATACTGAGATTTGGTGCACGTGCTGCACTGTGGAACAGCTGCAGTACAGATAAATACGAGCACTGTTTGCCTCTCCCCCTGTAGATGTGACACATCACGTTCCAGTTGAGTCAGAGGCATCTGTAAGGCTTCCCAATATAAAGAGTTGATAAAGCACCAAGTAAATGTGCTACAAAGTAGCAGAAATGCCCATAAATGTCTATAAACCCTCACCCTAACCAGTCTATTGCCCTCTTAATATTTTATGAATATGATGTAACTTAATTTTTTACTATTGGGCATAAATGAAACTTAGCAGAAAGCAGGTCAGCAAAATGAGATAAAATCTTCAAAGCTCATGCATGCAGTCACTTCTGCAGAGGACAGAGTGCAGCAGTGCTTGCAGGGAGAGGGGACTCTCTGTTTTTGGGCTGTTTTACCCCAGTTCCCTATGGCCAGGCTTTCCCCCAGGAACTCTGCTCTGTTCTCATGTCAGTTGTGCTGTCAGCTGCAGTGTGGGACAGCTTTAGTGCTCACAGCTAAACCAGCACTCTTCAGATTTTAAGTTGAATGACTGTCAAGTGCCTCCACACTTTTATTTTAAAATTAGACAGCATTAAAATCTGCAGTGTTTACTCCTGTTTTGCTTACCTTTACTCACCCTGAATATCACAGACAATGAGGTTAGGCTTAACCAGAATACTCTTCATTTTGGTGGACCCTGAGATTTCCAAGCAGTGTTGTTGCGTTCTAACTGGTTCTGGTAGGAGGAATCTCAGCACAGAGCTGAGTGCTGTGGCTCTATGAGTGATGCCAGAGTAAAAGATGTGAATGAACTTCAGCAATAATGAGTTAAAAGTGCCATGATGTCAATTACACACAAACCCACAAGGGTTTCCATAACTGGCTCATGCTTTTTAGAGGTATTTTTGGACATCCATAGCCCTTCAAACGATGCTTATTTTTCTCTAGGAGAATCCAAATTGAATGGAAACTGCACTGAATACCAGCTCAACATCAATGAGTCCCTGTGCCCACCTGAGAAGTCGGGTGCAGTGACCACATACACGTGTGAGCTGGAGACGGGGCACGGAGCGCGGCGCGCTCGCAGCATCGCAGTCACGTACCTGCGGAAAGGTGAGGGGCAGGCACTTGTGGCAGAACAACAGCTCCTTAATGCCTTGATAGATGGCCTCTGTGGCACACAGAATTTGCAAGACAACAATTAAAAATAACTCTCACTAATGGGACTTTTGTCCTGTGTTTTCTCAGCCCACATAACAGTATCTGCAACAAACACAACAGTTTCTGAAGGACGCGGGTTCAATGTAACCTGTGAAAGTGATGTGAGCAATTATGACAGCATCAGTTGGAAAATCCAGTCTGGAAATGACACAAAAACAGTAGACTGTAATAAGTGCATCAAAAATTACAGTTTCCCAGCCATGTCTGTGCTCACAGTGAAGTCTGCCTCGCAGGACTGGAGAGGTGAGTGAATATTGTCTCATTGGCTACAAAGGCAATGAAATCTCTGCACCAGATCATTTACAGCATCCCTAGCCCTGCAAATCACTGTGCATCCTGGCCACAGTAAATAAAAAGCCCCCACAGTTAAAATTATAAATGTTGGAGGACAGCAAGGCTTGATGTTGCCAACAGCACTGTACTTGTTCAGCATTCATGACCACACAAATCTGAGGAGCACTTCTGTCAAGTGAGACATGGTTTTGTATCACTTCTTTTAGGCACCTACATCTGCACATTCTCCCAGCAAAACCTGGAGAGTTCTGCCAATGTGACCATCGAGGTGGTTTCCTTGCCCCTGAAGAAGAACATCCTGATAGACCCCATTGAAACATCGATACGGTGCCAGGTGCCGCACGCCCTCCAGTGCTGCATACGTGCAGACACCGTGAGAGACTACAGGGTTACATTTTGGGTCCAACAAAATGAATTTCAAGTTGGTAAGACACAATAAACTTGCAGAATAATTAGTTTCACTCTGTGTCACAACCCAGTCTCTGGGTTTTTTGTTTTCAGTTAGGTCTGTGTAAATAAGTCATACTTACTGCTTTCATTACAACCCAGCAGCACTTCTGAGGGTGCAAAAAAAGGGAAATGGACTTTTTTTAGGATGGTGAGCATGCCTGGGGAACATGGATGGGATTAATACTGAAGTCTCTGCTGTAGTGATAAATACATAATAGGTAAACTCAGTGTTTGGTTTGGCTTGCCAGGCAAGGAGAAGTGAGCAATCTGACCCTTCTTCAGATTGGAAATCACTGAACTCTTTTTATTAGCTTGTATCTTCCATTCTGCCACTTTTAAAAATGAGTACTGGGAAAACGTTACTTAAGAAAATCTACTAATTCATGAAAAATGTTGAGTAATCCATTAAGAATGCAATTCAAAAAACCACTCCATTTTCTTCAAGGATACAGGGGACACATCTTTAACAACACAGAAGCCTATGCTTCTATGTCTTCAAATTTAGGGCAATTCTGCAACTTCTGTGACATGTTTTTATATACTGGAAGTTTTCAAGTGAGTTGTTTTTCATATACTAGAATTTTTCGAGTTACAAAACAGTTAATTTGAAAAAAAAAAAAAGCAAATACAATCTACCAAAAATAATTCAGGAAACATGCAGGAGTGCAAAAACAACAGGCTGAGGAATAAAGCAGGTGGAGACTGAGGAGGCCTTCAGTAGCTAAGAAAAAGGCAAGGATGTTGTTGGAAGGGTCTGCAGCTGGAGACTCACCCTCAGGCACAGGCATTCTGAAAAGCAGTGGGAGTGTGGCACAGATCCTGAGTTTAAAAGAACCACAGAAGAACAGAAAAACAGCCTAAATGGTAAATTTTTTTAACATTTTTTTTTACCTGTGGTAAAGGCAGGGAGAGTATTCTCAAAAATTATTTTCAAAGCAAATTTTGGTTACTGGACAGTTAACAGGGTTTGGAGAGGATTTGCTCACACACCAGTCAATGAAAAGGTATTGATCATGCAGCATCTGCCAGATTTATTACAGAGGGAGTAAGACAGAGATCAGCATATAGAGATGGATCTTCTTCACATAGGAAAGTTCTTTTTTTCTAGTACCCACAGAAAATAAAGTTTTGCCAATCTGCTTTCTGCAAGTTTTGCTTTCTGCTGATTTTAGTTGACTGACCCCAAATCTGTGTTAACATGTCTTCATACATCCATACAGTGAAAAAGAAAAAAGGCAATTTGCTTTGCTACATTTACAATCACACGCACAAAGAATGTAACAAAGATGAAAAGTTCGTGGCATATTGCAAGTTTATCAACCGCATCGGGGAGAGAGTTGACAGTGAACACATTAGACTGCAGGTGATACCAGGTAAGGAAAAAAGTTATTGTTTAAAGCTGTATATAGGACATCCCAATATTTTTGTTAAATCAGGTGCCACAACTTCATCACCAGTGACATCTAACAGGAGCAGGTTTTTGTTATCCAAGAACCTTTGTCTCCTTTTCTGATGGGAAATTTTTATACACAGAGGAAAAGATTGGTTTGGATGTCGTTTTAATAGACAAGGTGCATTGTCTTTGATGTACTTTAGAGTGGTCCCAGTATGTTCCAAAGCAGTGACAGTTTAGTCACTATTGCAGGCTGCACCACCAGGCTTCATCCCCTGCGTTGAAATGTGGTCATGCAGCTCCCAGCTTGCACTAACGATTTAGCAAGGATCAAAGACTGTGGTGCCTCATCTGGCTCAGGAGGGCAGCCTGTGGGAGAGCATTTCCACTTTGAACACAAGGAGGGCAACCTCTGTGAGGTGCTGCACAGACCAGGGCAGCTTCCAGGCAGCTCTGCAGGCAATGTTTGGTAATTAGAATTCAGCATTGCTAAATACAGCTTTGACGTTTAGTTCTGACAAGAGTTTGGGTATTTCAGCTCTTTTATTATGAATTGGACAGGAAGAAATGTTGGACATCCCTCTGATGCAGAAATTTTCTTTTTTCCACAGCAGTGATACCTATGGTTGAATCACTGTGTCTGCCAGATTTCACTCTCTTAGGCAATAAATATGCAGACACTTTAATTACTTTAATCACTTTAATCAGCAGATACTTACTGATATGACTAAGCCAATCAAAGACAATTAGCAACGCTCACTGTTCATCAAAAAGGTGTTGAGGCCTCACTATCAAGGTCTTAATGAATTTCCAGTTAGTGCTGCAGCAGTACTGAGTACCTTAACGAATAAACTTCATATGAATTATTGTTTGCTTAATGGTCAATATAATCCCACTCCAGCTCTGTCTAACCCTGTAATCTAACAGATAAATCTAAGCCTTTGAGTCTTGGTTTGTTGATTTGATTCAGTACTCAAAAATCAGAGCTTTATTAGTTTTCCTTTTTAATTTCCTGATTCAGAAAAATTAGGAATGTGGGATATAAACATCCTGAAAGATCATAATTAATGAAGACAGTAAAGTGAAATCCTAATTTAAAGATCTTTAAGCAGATCACAAGTTTTGCAAGGGTAATTTATTCATCTCCCTGCTTCTTATTTTCTATCCTCCTCTCTGTACAGAGAAGAAAATTTCCTGCTCAGACAGCTTGGGCATTGGAGGAGAAGGAGACATATTAATAAAGCCATGCTCAGATGTAAAAAATACAAAAGGTTTTACTCGAGGCAATGTGACTTACCAGTGCACCGACAGGTCATGGACAGAGAAAAGGAATTCCTGCCTGACTGGCCCCATAAATGACCTGCTGGGTAGTGCTGAGGTAACCCCCGTGGGTTTGTGGAGGTCGGGGTGCGGAGGTGGGTGGGGAGAAAGAGCAAAAATGTCGATCGCATGATTTTTCCTTATCGCCATCTAAAATATATGAAGCATTTAAAAGTTTCTTTTGAAAGGTATGAAGAACATTTGGCTCTATTTACACCAGGCAGCAAAAGAGCTGAGAGGGCCTGAGGCAGTTCAGGGATAATGTCCATACACATGAACGCTCTGTCTGCCAGGCAAGGTGACCTTGGCCATGGCATCCATAAGGACCACTTGCTGGCCTTGAGCATTCCCTGAGCTGTGCTCAGGCTCAAGAGTGTGTTACAGAGCACAGCACAGTGTTGGAACAACAGGAAAAACTCTGGACCACTGCCCAGCCTTGTCCCCAGGCCTTTCCTACAGTGCCCACACCCTTGGCCGCTGCACTGGACAGAAGGGTGCCAGGCCTTGGTTTTCAGCCTTGGTGTCATCCCACAGTGCTCTTCCCACCCACAAACCATCCAGAGTCACCTTTCTCTCAGTGAGGTTAGAGGAGTTCACACTTGTGATCTGCTGTTGTCTTCTGTTCCAGTCCTTGGTCAACAGCCCTGAGGCAAAAACAAAACTACCCTCCTACCTTGAACAGCTTCAGGAACAGACAAGAAAGGAGCTAGCCACAATAAATAATTCTTCAGCAAACATAGGTGCAATTGTTACCATCCTGGATATGGTCTCCTCTATCCCAGCAGAGGCAGAGGAGCTCACTATGCAGGTAAGATTTTATTTTAAGTCTTACCTACACCTACCAAGCCCTTTGACCCCTTTTGTCATAGAGTGTGATGTTCTCCCTGAAGAAGTTTCACATTTGCTTAGGATCAAGATCACGAAAGTGTTAAGGGAATGAGATGAAGTGACAGCAAAGATACAGAGTAGTTTATGAAAATTCAAAATGATGATGACAAGTAGTCTATACATGAAAGAGAGGCAGCTGTGAGCTTAGCAACTAGAAATATTCTAGAAACAGATGGATATCTCCATTATTCTAAGACAGAAAAGACAAGGGATGATGGATAAAAAAATTAGGCATGGGCCAGCAACATGCTCTTGCAGCCCAGACACCCAAACATGTCCTGGGCTGCTTAACAAGGAGTGTGACCAGCAGGTCGAGGGAGCTGGTTCTGTCCCTCTGTTCCGCCCTGGTGAGATCCCACCTCGAGCACTCCATCCACCTCTGGGGTCCCTGGGGCAGGAAGGATGTGGACATGCTGGAGTGGGTCCACAGGAGGGTCACAGAAATGCTCAGAGGGCTGGAGAGGGTCTCCTGTGAGGACAGGCTGAGAGAGTTGGGGTTGTTCAGCCTTGAGAAGAGAAGGCTCAGGGAAGAACTTATTGCAGCCTTTCAATACTTAAAGGGGATTTATAAGAAGAGTTTTTATCAGGGCCTGTAGTGACAGGACAGGGAACAATGGTTTAAACTGAAAAAGGGCAGGATTAGATTATGTATTAGGAATAAATTGTTTGCTGTGAGGGCAGTAAGGCACTGCAATAGATTTACCAGAGAAGTTGTGGATGCCCCAAACCCTGGAAGTGTTCAAGATCAAGCTGGATATCCCTGCACCCTGGAAGGGAGGTTGGACTGGATGAGCTTTAAATGTCAAAACCATTCTGTGGTTCTATGATTCCATGAGTAGAAGTAGGAATAGAAGAAAAAGGTTGAAATAGGAATAGGGAGAGTAAATTCTAGGAACCATGATCAGGCAAAGAAAATAAGTTGGGTGAAACAACAAATAAATAACAGAAGAAAACTTAGAAATAATTTGGAATCTTGATTGTGAGTTCCAGAGGAAAATCATTGCTCTTCTGAACAGAAAAGTGCAAAAAGGCTTGATGGTTTGTAGATAGAGAGCCCTACATGAGACACTAACATGAGAAATCAAAGACAGCACAAACACTAAGAAAGAAAGGAGACGTAAAAATACGAAATAATATATTAAAAAATAGTCACACAGCTCTGCTTTTGGAAACCTTAATTTGCAAACAGAGTATCCAGAGGGTTAACAACTGAAGACTTCATTATTGAGCAAAATAAGAAAATGCTGGGTTTTTTCAGAAGGCACGTCTAGGACTACACATAAATTACCATCAGAAACAACAATTAATTTTGTGGGATTTCAATAACTACATTATTCTGTCGTTGTTCCAGAATTTCCTATCCACAGTGGACTTAATTGTTGATGATTCAACAACTGGAGCTTGGAAAGACCTGAATAAAGACGAGACACAACAAAGTTCTTTGTTACTGCAGTCAGTAGAAAATTTTTCCCAGAACCTCCAACCAGTTAATAACACCATTCCTTCTGTCTCTGCAAACACCGTTCAGCTCCAAGGGATAGTTGTCAAGGAAAATAAGACAGATTATAACAAGGGCTTCCGCAGTGCAAAAAACCTCACAGTCAGTGTGCTCATTAGTGAAACTCAAATCCAGACTCTAACCCAAAATTCAACCATTATCAGTGTGATGTACTCAAAACTTGGACATATTTTGCCTCAGGATACGTCCGAAGAGGTGAATGGTTTATTGATAACAACAACTTTGAGCAGCAACAGAAGCCAGGATTTTGAAGTTAATATGACATTTGCAAAGAAAAACTTGTCTCTGACGATGCCCAAGTGTGTTTTTTGGAACTTCACACTCAACAATCACAGGGGGAACTGGGATAATAGTGGCTGCACACCCACAGAGTCAGGAGATGACGTCATTTGCTCCTGCAATCACTTGACATCATTCTCCATCCTGATGTCACCTGCTGGATCCTCCTCCGAGCTAATCTTTGAAGATTATATTTCCTACATTGGCCTGGCCATTTCAATTGTGAGCTTGGTGGTCTGCATCATAATTGAATCCTTGGTCTGGAAGTATGTGACAAACAACACAACCTCCTACATGCGCCACGTCTGTATTCTCAACATCGCCACAACCCTGCTGATTGCTGACGTTTGGTTCATTGTTAGTGCCTCCATCACTGATCAAAAGCAGCAGATAAGCAGAGACATCTGTATCATGGCCACTTTCTTCATCCATTTTTTTTACCTGTGTGTCTTGTTCTGGATGCTGACCCTGGGCCTCATCCTTTTCTACAGACTGGTGTTCATCTTACAC
The DNA here is from genome assembly GCA_013398595.1 of Tychaedon coryphoeus. Taxonomy (NCBI): domain Eukaryota; kingdom Metazoa; phylum Chordata; class Aves; order Passeriformes; family Muscicapidae; genus Tychaedon; species Tychaedon coryphoeus. Next base: position 92,339 of record WBND01001420.1, read on the forward strand.
AACACGAGTAAGACTGCTCAGAAGGCGGTGGCGTTCTGCCTGGGATACGTGTGCCCCTTTGTCATTGCAGTCACCACCGTCGCTGTCACACTGCCAAAGACGAGTTACACGAGAAAGGATAGATGCTGGCTCAACTGGGATGACAGCAAAGCTCTCCTGGCCTTCATCATACCCGCCTTGCTCATCGTGGCCACCAACTTGTTCATCGCCGCAGTTGTTATAATAAAAATACTGAGGCCAACTATTGGGGATAGGTCAAGCGGGCAGGAGAGGAAATATCTGTTTCAGATTGGCAAAAGTGTGGCCATCCTGACACCACTGTTAGGCCTCACCTGGGGTTTTGGCCTTGCCACTGCCATCGAAAGCAGTCATCGAGCTTTCCACATCCTCTTTAGTGCGCTCAATGCTTTTCAGGTGAGTTGCACATAGTTTTTTTCCTCTGTCATGATTTAACATAGAGATATTATTGCAGTGCTGTGCTTGGCAGGGCATAAGAACAGCAGGGAAAAGCTTACATTTGCCTTACACATCCTTATTCCAGAAGGGCTCTTTGGGAAACCCATTCCAGGAATTCAGCAGTATTTCATATTCTCAGCTTCCTTAGCAGAGGTGCTGTATAGATAAAGCTGACCTAAAGATAACTCTCTACTTTGCCAGTAGTTTTGGGATCAACTTCACTGCTGAAGATCAGGAAAACAGCCCTGTTATGTTCAGATGGGCAAACTTGAGCATTCCTATTTCCATTTTTCGTGCAACTGAAGGCAGCATCTTATGCTTTTGTGGATTCCAGTATAAACCACCAGAAAGTCACAAAGATCAGCTGAGAGATACTAATGATAAAGAGCTGACAAAAATATATATGATTGGGGGTTTTCAGTATGCCTTTTGTGACATATTTAGGTAGCCAGTAGGATCCTAATACAAGGAGATCTCTTAAGGACAAAATAGTTATGTGTACTCTCTCTTTAAAGAGAATTCTTAAGATTTGCCATTGTTAAGAATAGCATCAAAACTGTGTTCTTCACACCAAACTCGCTGGCCTTTTTCTTGGAACCTACTACAGCCTATTTGCCTGGAGAGCATAGGTGGGACATGTCTTCCATACACAAACATTCCTTCTTCCAAATACATTTAGTGCTACCAAACTATCTGTGTCAGTTTGTAGACCAGATCAACACAGAATTTAAATAGACCAGGCCTGGGGAACTGCCAAATGAGCAGTCCACTATATGATATGCTTTTAGAAAAATGCCCTCTATCAAAGAGTTCAAAGTTTAAATAGTACCATGGACAATGCTGGAGATACTTATGAGATATTGCAATTAAAGAATGGTGTCATCAAAATGCATGTGATTATCTGTCTCCTAGGGATTATTCATTTTGGTGTCTGGGACTCTCTGGGATAAGAAGGTAAGGATTCCAACTATTTGTTACTTTATGTCAAAATACTGTTGGAATCGGAACAGAATTTCTGTATTTACTGATTGACTAATTTTTTTAACAAATAGATACAAGAAGCCCTGTTGAAGAGGAATTCATCATCCAAATGGAGTTCACAGCAATCGAAGGTTAGAACTTTGACCTAAGAATGTATTTCAGTTACTGCTGAGTAGTCTAATGTTGTCCAGTACACTTTAAATTCGGGATTATTTATTAGAACAAGTCAGAGAGGACACTAACAACATAAATATGATTATATCTCCTTTTTCAAAGTTCATTATTTTCACTATAATTGGTAAAAAATGAGAAGGTGGTTAGTGGACATTTGCTTTAAATTCCACAAGAAATAAACTAGAAAATGTAACTGAAACTTTTGGTTAAAAAACATAAAATTTTTTTGGCACTACTATTTATTCACTACCTGAGAGAAATGCGAGGGGGACTTCTTGGGGAATTATTGTTTCAACTTACACTTCTGCATTTATAACACCTTACCAAAAAAAGCCAGAATGTGTAATAAATTTAGAATGGTTCGGGTTGAAAGCGACCTTCAAGATCATCTAATTCCAACATCCACCTCCTCCTCTTCCCAAAGCTTCCAATGGTGCTGGCATCACCCTTATATGACAATAAAGCTTGATTTTGTATTGGTATCTGAACAGGGTTTATTCAGAAGAGCCTGTACAGGTATTGCTAAAGAACTAGGAAGCAGACTTAAAAGCAAGGATAATTAAGAAGATGAGAGCACAGGCTCAAAGGAATTAAGGAGTCCATTAAGGTTGAACTGTCAGTTCAGAAGAGCAGCATTGGATCAAATCACTCCAGTTCCCACAGGAATTGCTGAAGTTGGAAAGTACCCTTAGAGATCATCTTGCACCACACTCCCATCAGAGCATGGTCAGCTAGGGCTCAGAGCTGTGTCCAGTTGGGTTTGAGTAGCTCCAAGGAAGGACACACCACAGTCTCTAAGTGCAGCCTTTTCCTGTGTTTGACCGCCCTCACAGTGAAAAAGTTTCATCTTAAGTGGGATTTCCTGTATTTCTATTTGTTCTCAAAGCCTCTTGTCCTTCCACTGGGCACCAAGGAGAAGAGTCTGGCTCTGTCTTTACTCTGTCCTAGTCAGACAGCCCTGAGTATGTCCTAGCATTGGGTTTGTTCCTCCCCAGGGACAGGAGGACTTTGAACTTCCCTTTGCTGAACTTTGTAAGATTCCTGTCGTTCCATTTCTCCAGCCTGTTGAGGTCTAAGAATGAGCAAATAAAGCAATATCAAAATCTTTGATTAAGCTTTTTATATGTGATTCATTTACCATCTATCTCTACCACTTTATGATATAGGTGACAATACACAACACTGCCTAATTTCCCCCACCAAAGTACAACTAACTAATGAAGAAGGACTGAACAGAAAAAGATGTGGTTTTCATACCTTTTAAAAATACATCTTTGGAAGAATCCCATTAAATTCTCAAACCATTCCAGAACCAAAATAGAAACTTAATTTTAGCAGCAAAAACTTCCTTCCTTCCTTGGCATCTGGACTGCAGAGTTGTGTTCCAATGCCCTCTAGTGTGTCAAGTTAAATTTGCCTCGGATTGTCTCAGGCTGTTGGCTGTCAAGAGCAATCCCCATTCACACAAATCTTATTTTTTGTGGCTACCTTAATGACCATATTGGCACAGATAAGAGAACAGGATCCCATATTGCCTGTTAGGACAGATTCTGGAGCCTAAGCCATCCCCCCTGGCCAAGAGTTAAGAGACAAGCAGTTTGTGCCCTGCAGTTTCTTTTAAAGTTGATCTCCTTCATCATCACTATAAACATGGAAATGTGTGAACTTGATACATCACAAACATCTAGCTTTGCCTTCTTTGGATTGTTTGCTCACACTACTGAAACAAAGATTATTGGAATCTATTTTTTTTTCCTCCCTAAAATGGGGCTACAAAGAAAGTTCTTTTGACAAAAAGCAATTTTCTCTCTTTCAGTCATCCTCCCTGATCCTGGTGACACCAATGCTTGCTATGAGCTACCCATTTTCAAGAACTTTTAACAACTTATGTGGGAAAACAGGTATGTGACAACAGATCCCCCTCACTGAAGCATAAACAAGGTTCTTCATTCTTGCTCTCAGGGTCTGTCTGTCCCGATATCCATCAATCTATTTGTCTCTCCACACATCCATAGATGGTTTTTAATCTTCTAATGAAAAGGAACTGCAACAAGTCAACTGTAGCTTAATGCTAGCAGCAAAATTTTCTACCTCTAAAGCAATTATTGGATGTTTCACCAGTTCTAAACCCCACTAAGTGAGGTTCATTTTGGGCTTAATGAGATCACAGCACAGTTCATCCATTATTCCACCTTGGAACTGCATTTCTTCAAAGGTTCTCTGGCTGTCATTTTGTGGACATCACCATTTCAGTTATGACTTTATCTTGCAAAAAGCATTACTGGAAATAACATTTAATTTCTAAGTGTCCAGTCTTTGTACCCACACATTGTTCAGAGAAGATAGTGAACTTGGGTCTTAGTTAGAGCCTTGTGGGTGTTAGAGGGAGGGAGCTGTGATCCATGTCAGGAGCCTGTGGATGTGTTGTGTTCTGGAAGTGTCCCCATGCCACGGGAGAAGCACTGAGTGCCTCCATTTGTGTGAGAAAATCCTTGCCCTGTGGCACTGCTGGCAATTGAAGCTGACACATCCTGGCTGTGTCACCAAACACGTTGAGTTCCGTGGTTGCTGGTCTTGCTGCAATCCAGGGAGTGCCGGGGCTGCAGGGCAAGGCAGAGCCACCTGGGCCACCAGCACAGGTGTCACCATCCTTACTTTGCAGTGACAACATCCCAGGCTCTCTGTCCTTGTCTAACTAACCCCTGTGCTTTGTTCTACAGGCAAATACAGAGTATCTTCTTCAGAGCCATCCACTTCTTCCACTGAAAATACTTCCAAGGCATATTCCTTGCTTAACTGAAGCACTGCCAATGCTAAATCATTCAACTATGAATGGACCTCTTCCAAGGCACACACAGAAAATACCTGGGAGTCACCAGGAAGTGGACTGCTTCATTTTGACTAAACTGTGCTTTGGTGAATTCTTCTGGAATAATCATTTCTGGTTAATGTGTAAGGCAGGGAAGCTGAGAGAGATGAAATTTTACAAAGTCTTCCAATCCCAGAAGACATAACAAGAATTTGAAGGCCTTCATTTGCAAGAAAGGACATTGGGAGTGAAGAATTCTCAGCCTTTTATGTGGGTGCTTAGCACTATGCAGTACTGAGACATGAATGCAGTGCTTCACACAGTTGTTGTCCAGTGGATTTGGTATTTCCAACCAACTACCAACTCTGGGAATGATCCCAAAGGCCTGTGTAGATACACAAGTACCTCACAGCTTCTCTCCTGCCCTTGTATTAGAGTCTGGAAAGGCCATAGTGGTTTCCACTTTCAATTTAAGATACTCTGAAACCAAAAACTCCCAGCTGAGAAGGCCCATTTCAGATCTTCACTTCTGACTCACATAAAATGAAGACCGTGATGATTCCTGCGTGGTCTTCTCTCAGATGGAAAGACTGAAAGCTATTTTTCTTTCCCTTGATATGTAATGTGGTAAGACAGAGATGGTTGCTGCCCTCTGCCACAGAGGGGACTGCATTTATTTAATGCATAGTAGTGTTAAGAATACAAGGAGTGCCTTGGGTAAAGTCTCTATGTTTGGGTCTTCTCTCAGAGGAGAAACACACTTGAAGGACTCAGAGAATAAGCTCTGTAGTGAATATAAATCACCATGTGCCAAGCAGGATGAATGGTTTTATATAAATTATTGCTTTGATACTACATTTGTGGAACCATTTATTTCAAGCCTGTACACTTTCAAAGGCAGGACCCCTGTCTTGATAAGAACCTAAAAAGTATTTATAATACACACAAATGTTACAAAATTTAATGTGCAATATGGTAGAATCATGAAGATTTATATTTGAGGTCATTGTCAAATACTGCAGCCAGGTGGTACAGTTCCATTTGATTGTCAGGGAATCAGGCCTGTGTTTGCTAATTGTGAACCTGTTCCTGGAACTTTGGGGTGAATTGGGATGGAAAACTGTTCTCTACAGTTAGAAGCACTTATGATGGTTTGGTATGAGCAAGGTGGTATGGGCAAGAGTTTATGAATTCTGTCTAATAGCTAATTAGTGTAAGTAAACCAGCACAGCCCCAGGGAAAGTGAGTGGTGATGTACTGACTGACATGAGTATCTGTACCCTTTGGAATTCTTGAGCAATTTTTATAGGAACATTTCCAGAATCTTAATACATGTGTTTTGGTGTGATTTTTAACAGTGTTTTGAGAGATTCAACCAGTTATTTGAACCATGGCTGAGAGTAAATGCATAGGCTCTCAGCACTGCTGCTTGCCATGGGATGAAGAAACAAAACTTCCAAAAAACACATAAGAAAGGCAGTGTATGGATTTTCATCAAACAGCTCTACATGACACACATTAACTGCCACATCCCTCAGAAAAAAATAGATTGCTGTCAAGCTGTTGGCAGAGCTTTTCATCCATATGATGCCTGGTTTTCTCCAAGTTATATTCATCGTTTTTCACTGAAAATGGGTATCTTATGAACCAGGTTGAAATTTGTCCCCCCAGCAGTTTTTTATTTTCTAGCCATCATGGAAATGAGGACAATAGTCAAGACAATGGTTCCAGCAATTCCACCAATTGACATTCCCAGGATGTTCCCATGGATCTGCCTTGACTGACACCTCTCACCAGTGAAGAAGAAGGCTTGTCCTGATGGGCACCTGGGAAAACAAAGCACAGATTTGGTGGATCAGGAGCCTTGTCATGCCCTCACCCCAAGGTCCTTACATTCACTATCCAGATGAGCAGTTCCCATTGGAAGGGTTCATGTCACAAGATTCCCACCTTAGAAGGTTATTTACACACTCTGGAAGCACGACAGAATGGGCCTTCTTTGCTTTATGCAAGGAAACCTGCCCTCCTGGCTGCTGGTAGGAACTAGTAACTGTGGTAAAGTATTTTGTTTCTACTATTTCTTGAGGATCTGGTGGCTTAGAGCTCTGAGGTCTGTAGCTGTGAATATTTTTATCTGCATCACTTGAAGAAAAAAGCCAGGGCAAGGAGGAAGGAGGTCTGTGGTACCTGCAGCTTGCTCTTCCTTTCACGTTCACACAGACTCCATCATTCTGACAAGGGTTTGGGTCACACGGGTCTGGCAGATAAAGCAGCTGGTCCTGAACAGGCTCCATGTCCTGGGCTGCTCTCTTCTGCCTTTGCAGAATGAGGCCTTCAGTGAGGGCAGATTGCACAACAGGAACTTCAGTGTTATTGAGGTGAATTATATCTTTTAAAAAAGGAGAAGGACATCAGAATCAGTGAATATTGCTATATATAACATGCCTCACATCAGGGGCTCACAGGGAGCTTTCTGGACCAGAGGGTGCTCCTTGTCCATGTTTCCTTTACAGATCTCTTGCTGAACCACAAGTTCTGTGTATTTAAAGCACAAGATAGAAAATAATACTGAAATTACAGAAACTAGTTAGGTAAATCTGATGTTCTGTGAGGCTGTTCTATTTGGAAACAAACACAGTGGGGATGGCCTTTAGTATGTTTGGTGCTTAGAAATGGACATACCTACTGATCAGGGTGCTTAAAGGTGTCTAAGAAGCTCACATCTCAAAACCCACTGCATTTAGATCCCTCAACTCACAATCACTTTAATCAACCTCACCCACCGCACATTAGGACACAGAAATGCTTTATAAAGTTGATGTCCATCAAAGAGATCTTGGAGACAGGTGTCAAGAGTTATTTGAATGCATGAAAATAGAAAGAATCAATTATTTTGTAAGGAGAATAAGGAAAGGGATCCTTACCATTAAATTCTGCAAAAATAATCAGGTCATCATTTTTCAGGAAGCTCCTCCGTTTCATCTGGCTATGGGATATGAAGTTATTCCACCCCCAGTTTACACTTCTGTTGCAATTGCATGATTCATCAAATCTTCCAGAAATTGATGGTTTATCCCATATTATAGTTCCACTATCTGCAAAGAGAAAATGAGAATCACAAAATTGTGCAGCTCAAAGTATGACGTGACTTTTTCCTGCATTAGTGTGTTAAAGGAGATTTATGCTGTAAAATCAAGTTGAGGCCTGACATTCCCAAAGAAATCCCAGAGGACGGACAAACTAAAGGTGCCAGATCACTAAAGGTGATCTTCAGGTTAGGTGTTCATGAGGATTCTTGGTCTGAGGTCATTGAAATTCCACAACTCCTCTTTCACTGAAAACTACACAAACACAAATTGCCTCCTCATTGGTACCAGCTAAGAGTTCCCTCCTGATTAAGGACACTCCCCACCAGTTTTAAGCACCTGTGGTTTAAAATTTAGTTGATTTTGGTCATTACTATGATTTTTGAAACATATTAATGTTTAGGGTTTAAAATCTCCTACTGTTAAACTATGTACTTAACTTCCACTAGGAAAAGTAGAAAGGGATGAAGATTTGTGTGTAGTATTTTATTCTGTACCAAACTCAGTTTTGTCCTATTATTTTTATTTCTATCATAGAATCACAGAAAAGTTTGGATTGGAATGGACCTAAAAGATCATCTTGTTCCAACCCCCTGCCATGGGCAGGGACACCTTTCACTAGACCAGGTTGCTCCAAGCCCCATCCAACCTGGCCTCAAATCCTTCCAGGGACAAGGCATTCACAGCTTTTCTGGGCAGCCTGTTCCACAGCTCCACCATCCTCACAGTAAAGAATTTCTTTCTAATATCCAATCTAAACCTGCTCTCTCTTTCAGTCTGAAGACAATTCCCTTTTGTCCTGGCACTCTGTGCTTTTGTAAATAGTCTCTCTCCATTGTTCTTGCAGGCTCCCTTCAGGTACTGGAAGGCAACAATTATGTCCACTGATTATTCAGCCTTCTCTTCTCCAGGCTGAACAATTTTGAGTTAATACATCCGTGAGAAAGGGGCAATGTTGTGCATTCAGACCATGAAGGCTGAGGTTTGTTGAGTATGTTGAAATCGACTGATTTCAAAATGCAATTTAACTTAAATTATTGTTTAGTGTCAGAATATTGCACCCTGCTGGCATTCCATCAACCTGTGGTCACCTATCACAATGGACAAGCCACAGGTAGAATGGGAATTGCCAGCTCTTGGGAAAAATCTATATTTAGAGTCAAGCTCAGATATCCCAGGGGCTGTTCATAGTAACATCAACTTTATATGTGTCACTTTTCGTGTTATACAATCTTCCACAGGCAGGAGCTCTGAGCCTCACACAGGGAAGATGTGCATGGGAAAGTGTCCCAAATTGGGAAATATGGCCAAAATTTCTCAGCTCTAAGTCCCACACTCAGTCCGCTTACTGAGATTGCTTGGCTGTCATTGTCAGCATTCCTCCAAGCAGACACTGCTCACCTGAGTCAACATGGTTCTTGCTTGTGGTGAAGCTTTTGCTCGAGGACATCCTTGTCAGGACGTCGGGGTCCTGGTCCAGCACTGTGAGAGTGGCCTGGCGGTTCAGAGCCGGCCACTCCAGGACTGCATCATTCTCCCCACTGCACAGGTGGAAGGCAACACGAGCATAGCCACTGTTTTGGTAGTTGGGCAGCACGCTGATGCCAAATCCATAACCCTCAGGGCTGTAAAACCGGGGGCTTTCGATAAGGCTGATGGACGAGTTCTCAAGGATTTTGCTGAAGTTGCGAATGACCCACACAGCTGTGGGACAGGGCATCTCTGTCAGAGTCACATCATCAATAGCAATCCCACCCAATGAGGAGCTGGGGCTGCCCTTCAGCCCTTGGAAGAGGTAACGGAACTTCTTCTGAGCATTGAGGGTTACGTGGGCAATTTTCCAGTTGGAGTCACTGTCCGCTTTGGTAAAAGGGAAGAAAAGCATTGCCATCAGTGTGATTAGAGATTTAGAAAGCAACTTACCCCTAGCCATCCATCCCAGCTGCACCTTTATACAACTGGACCCCTCACAGATTCCTGAAAGCCAGAGATCTTAAGTTGGTATTGTGACTATAATATATCCACATTGTTTTGTCATCTAAATGCTTTGGACGTGTTGTACAAGGAATTCTTCACATGTTAGGGAATGACAGCCTCCAGTATAAAGGGCACAGCCTAAGGGCTAAGATTAAACAAGAGGATGGGAATCAGTGACCCAGTGTGTTCCTGACAATTTTTCACGGATTTATCCTTCACTGCAAACTGCTGCAGCCTGATGTAGGCAGGTCATGACAGGTCTTGTGTTTTGACAACACAAATCACATGGAGCTGCAATGTCTGAGTTTGTCCTATTTAGTAAATCATCCAAAGTGGGAATCCAATTCACCTTTCCAAAACTGTATATGCTTTTCTATTTCCAACTATATAAAAATCAGTCTGGGGTTCTTATTGACTGCAGAGGAGCACAGGTATTTTACACCTGAACAGCCCACTCTTAGATCATACAGCAGCCAGTGGAGACACTGTCAATTCATCTCCAGCGTGGCTTGGGGTGCCTCTGAATTACTGAGTGAAACATAATATTAGAAATATTGTGACTTCTGCTGTGAAGCACCAAAAATACATTATTACAACCCACAGTTTCTCTGCTAAATGTGCTTATGTAATACCAAAAATCTTATAGCTGTATTGCAAGAGATTCTGGTAACTTCAGAAAAATCTTTTTGGTTTCTGAGCCAGTCTTGTGCTTTCATGGGCACAGTAAGGCAACCCCTCTCTACCCAAATATTCATCTTATTTCCAGAATTACCTTGAAAGGTTTGAATTTTCCTCATTTTGCGAATGTTCCCAGTGCCATCATCCTCTTTAAGCCAGATGATCAGCTTGTCAGAAGGGCTTCCAGTGGTCCTGTAGAAGAACTGGAGGCACTGCTGAGTTCTCCTTGGATAAAGGATTCTGGACTCTAGGATTGCCACCTCACCTGCCTGGCCAGAGTTAGTGTTGAAGTACATGAAGTAGCCAGCATCTGGGAAGGAAGGGTAGTGTGTCACTGCCTGTTTACACAATTCCTGAAAAGCTGCATGGTGTAAATTCATAATTTCTCTTTTAGCAAACAGAATAGTACTTAACATGAACAATAAAGGAAATTATGTGACAACCATCCAAGACAGACTGGGATAAGAACTGGAGTAGCAGTTCAGCATATATATGGAATTTTCTGCTGTCAGCTCGTGTTGGTTTTGCATTAGTTGGTCTAATTGGAATTTGGATTCCTCAGGAATGTCAGAGATACATGAGGCAGAGAATTCAGTATTGACCACGAGCAATTAGTAGATACATTTTTTTTACTTGATTTATACTGAAGATAATCTAAAAATGAATTCTTAGAGGTCATGTGCTATATTACCTTGTAAAGAGTAAGATAATTTCTTATCAGCAATAAAGATAATAAACATGGGTTGGACACAAAACACTGGCCTGACCTTGAACATGCAGAAGGTCTTTTTTTACAGCTTGCCCAAACATTACAAAACTCAATGACTGACCATAAGAAAATTACTTAAGAATTCCCTCTCCTCTATTTCTCATTAACATTTTTGAAGTGTTCTTTCCTTTAGTTTTGAAGTATCTATTTTTATCTTCATATTTACAAGGACTCACCATTTGAGCACCTATCATATCTCGGTATCACACGAAGTTGTCATGTCTTATCTGCATTGTGTTGCTTTTTAGTTGCAATTTAGTCAATGATTAAATGAATAAGTTAATTTTTTTTAGCTGTTGTATGAAAGTTCCATGGACTCTTGCCCAAGATAACATCTTAGAATCAGGATGGTTTGGGTTGGAAAGAACCTTGAAGATCACCTTGTTCCAACAGTTATACCTGCAGCTGCATAAAGGCAGTGCAGCTTCCTGCAGGGTTAGTGAAGGGTCTTGAGCTGTTTATCAGGCTCTTTCTAATCTGTCAGGGGAATTATCTTCATTCCCTTCCACATGGTAGCAATACTTTGAACTCATATCCACAGAAAGCTTGCCAGAGGTTGCTGTATGCAATGTATGACACTTGACCATCAGTTAAACTTATTTTAGTTTTAACTGTATTAAATTCAAGTATGATCACTCTTGCTCCAAGTGAGAAGCAGGGCTGTGAGCCTGTTGTTGCAATTGTTATAGTAACAAACCTCCAAATGATCTAGAGTCCACCTCATTTTTATTAAGAAACAAAGCCAACATTGAGTACCTATGGCAAGTAGAACATGGCCTTGGCAGACTTCAGCAGACTCTCTAAATATTAAGCTGTACTTTCCCTCCTTCAGTTTAGCTGGCAATAAGTCCAAAACCCAGAATACCAAAACTGTCTGGGGAAAATAGGATCCATCTATGATAGAATTTGCCCCCCACTTGAAATGATTGCAGAACCAGTTCTCAAAAAATGTCAGAAATTTCTGATGGAGTCAATGACTCTTTGGAGGTGCCAAAAGGACACTCCCTATTAATGCAATTCATTTCTGCACTCTAGAGATCCTCAGATGCACCCACCCTCTCCATTAACTCTTCAAAAAACGTTGATACTTATTTTGTACTGAGTTGCTGGATGCTAAAACCCAAGTGCATATTAAGTGCCCAGTTCAGGCAGATTGGATTTTATGTGATGAACTCAAAAACTCAGTTAAATTATCTTTGCCAGTTACAATGGTAAGAAAGAGGAGAGAAAGAATTAAGAATCGGTTGAGGGTTAGAAGCATGTATTTCTAGAATTTCAGGTGGTTTTCTTGAATTATATTCTTGGGCCTGATCAATAACTATTATTATATAGTATTATAAAAGGTTGGACATCTGTTCTTTCCAGTGGGTGGGTTACTTAAGGGGAATAAACTTCTCCTGAGTGCAGCAAGCAGAAGAGTAACAAAGCACAAGTGAATGTGCTTTAAGTCAGGAGTCCTTCCCCTTCTGCTGAGGCAAAATTTACCACAGAAGTCACTTTTATCTTGGCATTGTGTAGTAGTTTACCCTGTGTAAACAATGACAAATTAGGATCTTGCTTTTCAGAACTGCCTGTTGGGATTTAATCTTTATTCTCAGCTGTAAACTAGCACGCTGTGGCTGCAACTGGGGCTCACTGCTCTATTTTTGAGAACGTCTTCCTTTGAAAAATGGTGAAATTACCACATCAAAATAAGAAGTATCACTGAACTCCTATCATAAAATCTTTGAAGCTTTCTTCTACTTCCAGAACTAGAATTCCACAAGCTTAACATCCCATTTGCATTGCAAACACAACACTTATGAGTGGCTACAAGTGCTGTTAGATTCTTATCATGAGGTAATATAACCCTTACACAGACTTTGGAAGTTGCAGTAAATCGTTTACCAGGTTATATTTTAAAAGACCTCTAGTTAAGACTGTTCTTTGTCTCCTTTGATCTTGCTGGAATGGACAACATTCCACTAAATTAAAAAAGTTCAGTGAGAGTGGGAGTGCAAACACTGTCTAGAGTTTTTAACAACTTCTCTGAACCCATCATTGTAGTCAATCCTGGAGAAAACCCAGCCCAGAAAGTGTTTTGCTCCTTTCTTTTACCTCTACAGCGCCCAGAAAATGTGTGATCCTCCTGCCCTGTCATGCTGCCCTGTTGGTGGACCCAGTCTTGGTCGTGGTTGGTGCCCTGGATCATACCACAGATGTTTTCAAGCTCAAAAGAACACTGGTCCAAAAAGGTGTGAGTTGAAGCTGGAAAAAAATACACACATGGTCACGTCAGAGTGAGCTAGTAGCTAATTAAAATTTCTGCTCTAATTTTGGGGGAAGGGGTTGTTTACAATAGTATAACCATCCTGGAGAGAAGACAGCCCTTACGTTAGCAGGTGTGAGCCAAATGACTCAAAAGAGGAAACATTGATTCCTGAAGGGATTCCCTGGGTAAAGACAACAATCTTTGACCTCTTTGCAGAAGTTAATATGCCCGTGTGGCAGTGACAGATGGTGACTGTCTTTGTGCCTCTTTGCCTTGGTGTATTTAACCATTCCTCGTCTGAGGTTATTGCTCTTCACGGCAGCTCTCTCATGGAGCTCTGTCCTTCCACTCCAAACAAAGTCCACCCAGTTACCTTGGGCTGGTTCAGCTGAATCTGCCTGCAAGGTCATGCTTCTGCTGGCAGCACCAGGGGGACAATAACTTCTCAGTAACAACCATGATCAGTGATAACATCTTCAACCAGCTCAGCAAAAATCTAGACAGTGTGGGACTCTAGACCAAGCCAATCTCAGGTCCAAAAATAATCTGATTCAGTCCAAATGTCAGTAAGAGAGGACAAAGTGCAGCTGCATTCACCTCAGAAAAGCACAACAAGGGTGCCCACACACCACAGGCAGAAAACACAACCACAGGTCTGAACTCCTGGGAGCAGCGTGGAAGAAAAAGTGTGAATGGTTTGACTTTCCTTGGCTATCTTTACAAAAATAATGACAGTGAGAAGAGCCAAAAAGGAATGAGAAGGGAATAAACTGATTGTGTTTATCTGCACACCACAGGTCCTGTCCCATACCTCTCCAGGCACATTTGAGAAGAGTTTTTGTGAGTTTAGAGATGTAAGGGAGGTGAACAAGCCTGGCTCAAATATAACCAAAGAAACTGTTGCCATGGTTAAATTCTGACTTACTGCAGTTGTACATGCGATTCAGTCTCTCCAGGTCAATGGCACTGAGGTCTAGACGTTGTCCAATTATGTCATCAAACGCTGGTATCTTTGCTGTGATTGTGGGGATGCTTGCATTTTTGTTAAATGAAAATGGTGCATAGTGCATCAATGATTCGTAGTCATAGGGGGTGTTCAGATCAGTGATGTAGGTGTCATCATACTTTGCAAAATTGTGCTCTTTGCCTGGTAAAAGAACAGAAAAGTGCTTCCTCTTTAGGGAAAATGGAAAGGAAATGGCATTAGCATGTCCCCTCGGATACAGTTTTCTAAGGCACAAATTATATACCCAAAAGAAATTACTTCACAACAAAATATTAAAACTTAGCAAGTTCTGTGTTTGTCATTTGGACAACAAAGAAGTGCCTTTGGATTGCCGTTCTGTTCTCTTACATGTGACTTCAGCAAATTAAAAAATTAATATCAATGAGCTGTAAAGAATGAGATACATAGGAGGTTAGATTAGAATTAATAGGAATGGTTTAATAGTAATGATCGTGAAGGATTAAGTTTAAGGATTAATGTACTCCATTCCAGAATCTGTGAATATTGATGCAAACATTTCCCAGGGTATTAGATCATATATGGAGAAGGAGAGACCCCGAAACTCATAAAGGAGACAAGCTCTGAAGTGTCTTCAAGTTCTGCTCTTCTTTGAAATAAATAATGCCCTTGCAATCTCTGGGGAAAAAAGAAAGATATATCTGCTCTAGATTTACAATATTGATATGATATTTCTATTGGAATGGCTTTCAGAAACATGTTTCTCATGGTTTCTTGGTGAAGTAAATTGTCCTAGTGAAAATTATTCATTATGAGGGTGTCTGCTAGGGCAAAGAGAGGGATCCATTTCACATGCTTTGGTAAAGAAGTAAAAAGAGCTTGCCAGCATTTATGACTGCAAATAATGTTTTGAGAATATCTGGCATTCTTTTTCAAAGACAAAACAGCACATGAGTGTGCTAGTGGGTAATTACACTTTCTCTGCTTAACAACTGCCCTTCCCTTCTGCAAATCACAAAGGTCTTCAGTTCAAGGCTTGAGATTATATAAGAGCTTGGAATTGTTTTCTTACAGAGACTTAAATTGCACTTTTTATCAGAAAAACCCCACAAAAAACAAACAACCAACCCAACAAAACCTCTTCTAGTCACTCCTTTCCAAATAAATCGTTATGCAATACAGAATCAGATCTCACAGCAGACAACAGGGAAAACTGCCTAGGTATCAGGGGGACTGTGACGAGTTTGCTGGAACTCATAAAGGTCCTGAGCGTGGTGATACTAAACCTGAAGGCAAGAATCTGCAGAGACTCACCTGGGTAGGAGAGAGCAGGACAAAGCCCTATCTCATATTCCCCATCCCATCTAACAATTTTAAGGGTTTTATCATGTGCAAAGTGAATATTTTCAGTTTCAGGAAAGCCTAAATCTCTGAATATAAAAACCTTTGAAAAGATTTTGAAAGGGTCTTTGCCTACAGAAGAGCTACTTCAAAATTCATCATCTAAATAAGTTTATGATTTGCATTACATGGTAAAAGGAAACAGAGTCAGAGAGGGGAAGTAATTTGAGATAAGAGAGCAGAGTAGTCCAAGAGCAAATAAAAGTCCTGATTTCCAAGCAGGGTCTCTCTCTTTTGGCCTTCAACAATGTCCAGGTTTGACCAGAGAAGTTGCACCAACATTTCTTAATTTACAGTGGTCTCAGGTGTGGCCCACTGCTTCTAAAATTCTATCTTTAGGAAGGTCTTTAAATCCAGAAGTGAAAAATTGGATATTGATGAATCTACACTATGCAAAACTTAACTTGAATGTTAAAACCCACCTTCTTCAATTTCATCCCACCAGATATTCACATAGTCATCCCGGTCCATCCTTGACTGCTCATGGTAAAATCCTAAAGCATGCAGGATCTCATGTTCCACAATTGCTCTGTAGTCACACCCTGACCCAATGGAGAGGTTTTGTCCAGTCTGCAGATCCCCCACCATGGACCAACACCTGAAAAAGAGGCAGAGCTTACTCTCTGTTCAGTAGTTTTCTTCTCTGTGTTTAACTTCTCAATCTGGTCATTGGATTTAGAGTAAGATTTTAATAAGAAAGGAGTCACATAAATCATTATTTAGATTCTGATCACGTTCCTTGATACCCTAAAAATACTCTAGCCTGAAAGCAGACTAAGCCCCAGAAAATGTCACTTCATTACTCATCCTCTGTGTCAGAGAAGCTCACCCTGCATTTTTGAAAGCCACTGAAGTTTCATCCTGCATCAGCTGCCATTTGGCCAAGAAACATAAAACATACATGGAAACAGTAAATTCATCAAAACAGGCTGAGCATTTCTGCAATAACTTGGGCTAGATAAAAATCCCAAGAGTATTTAGAACAGCAACATTTTGTCCTTTTTAACAGCAATCGTGCTTTGCATTGGCCAGAGGTGTGAAAGTACATTTCCAGTGTTAAGATCTTCAACACTGACTTGTCAAGAATCATGGGGCTTGAAAACTTGTAAGAAAGTGTTATAGGACACTCAAGGAAGAGCTGAAAGCAAAAACATGAACTTATGGGAGAACAAGAAATATTCACAGCTGATATGATGAGAAGATTTTTGTGCTTTTCTACATTTTCTTTCGAAACATAGCTGTAGGAAATAAACCCTTTCAGTACTTACAAATTTGAAAATCTTTCAGATTTTGAAAGACCATTCATTAAAGAAGAGTCATGTCAAAACAATAGAAATATTACAATATATTGTCTTTACACTGCCTTTTTTTTTAGGTCTATCGTTCAAAAATTTCCAGACTTAAATTCTAGCTATTCACCTTCACATCCTTGGTAAGTTAAAAGGATGAACATGGGGGTCTTCATCAAAATGGAAAATAAGCCTAGATGGAAAAGTGGAAGTAGATGATGAAAATGCTGGGATTCGCCTTCAGAGCTCATTCTCTAAATAAGTCAGCAGAGGGAGCAGCTGCTTGCAAGCTCTTTGTCTAAGAATGTAAGAAGAGTTGTTTTTCTGGTGGCCTTTTTTTCTCTGCTGACAGCAATCTTTAGAGTGCTGAAGTCAAATGGAATGAGTTCCCAGCTGATTATACACAGCAAAACTAAACAGAAATTGGTGTTACCCTTACCCATTTTGTTTGCTGAAGAAAATGTAGGTTCTTTCTCCTTCATATGGCTTGAAATCAATGCAGGACTTCAGGCGGAACATTTCAAATGCCTGGAGAATCACTCCTTTGGCATTCAGGTCTGGAAAACAAGGACAGAACCTTTAATACACTGTAGTTTGGTCACCTTGGAGAGGTAAGATATGTACAGATACACACGTGGAACTAAAGGAAAAATTATTGAAAAGAGAAATTATTGAATTTGATTAAATTGTGGTTTGCTATGTTAGCTGTAGAAGAAAGAAAGAAAAAGAATTTTGATATAAACAAGACTATGATAGTAGTAGTAGTTATTAATGAAGTTCAACATTTTTCATCTGAAACAGTTCTGAAAAAGGCAAATCTTTTTATCACAGTGACTGCAGTGCAAGTAAGGATTGGAGTTAAAATCTGAATAAAGTGTCTGCATTACCTAGGTCGTCACCTAGAATATAGGGAATGGGGAACTTCCATCTGTAGGTCTCATTTCTTAAGGCATTTCGCTGATTTTTCTGAAAAGGGAATTAACAGCTGGTGATGCATCTACTATAGGGAAATGAGATAATTTGTAGCAAAAATACAATTAGGACAAGCAACAGAAAGCTTTTAATTACTTACAGGGAGCAAGATATCACCCTGAAAGAGGTCCAGTCCAGCAGCTGAAATGCAATTTAATCAAAGATAGTGTAAATGAATTTCAAATGTATGTCCTTTCTTAAACCACATTGAACCTGCTTATACAAAGTTAATGTCCTTGGGCATCTACAGAAAATAAATAAGGACCAGCCTTTATACACTGAGGTATAGGTAATAATAAAAGTAACAGCAGTTTATAGTTTCTGCTCAATATTTACTTCTTGGCGATGTCTGCCTTTGTGGTGGCACCATTATCCATGGTCACCTCTGATGAGCCCTGCTTGCTTTCAGGCATTGACAATGGCATAGTGATCAATAAACATCTCAGCTGCTTTCCATGTTTGCAAAACTTTATAAAAATCATGTAGAGATGGGCAGAAAATGCAGCTGGGACTGCAGAGTCCTCCCGAATCATACAGTGTTTTTCTGCCTTAGCACCATGGGTCTGTCCAAACTTCAGAAACAAAAGACATCTGCATCCCTTGTTTACACAGAGTTACAGTCCTGGAAATATTCAGGTGTCACAGAGAGAGAAGGGTAATTCTGAGCTCACTTTATTTTAATTCTCTCATTACCATAAGCTACCTGATCATCAGTTTCCCTTACAATACTGAAAATTCAGCATTATGTTCACAACTCTTCAGTTGTCATGAGAATAACTCACCCGAGTTGATTTGGGGAATGTCTTTGAATACCTCACCAGCTCCAGCATCTGCAAGACAATCAAAACATAAAGTGTTCAGATGTGGCAGCTCACAGCAAGTAGAAGGAAATGCTTCAAAACTCAAACCAGCTCACACAGCACTTACCAGCTTCACTGGAGAGGTGTCCCACCTGGAAGAGAATGGAATACAGCCAGTATAAGGTATGAGATGCCTCTGGACTGAGAGGAGCCTGTAGAAATCAGGTTTTACTTACAGAGACTGGAGAACCATAGACAGAGCATAGCAGAAGTGTCAGGCAGAGTGGGAAGATGCTGCTGCCCATTTTTGCAGTGGAAACAAGGTGGTCCCCCTCATCTCTGGCAATATATAGGGCACGTTGCTGAGATTTCCATACAGCATCAGCCAACCAGCATCAGACTCTCCACCTTTGAAACATTATTATAGGAGTTAGATTTCCTCCTGGATGGCACCTGATGGCATTGCTCTTATCAGCTACCTAAGTTCACTTGGAGGAACATTGCAGAGAGGAATGTGGTAACTTCACATCTTCAGTGCAGCTGGTGAGAGACCCACCCAGACTTCACATAACAGCTTCTCCATCTGGCCCAAAGCTGCTGACTCCTTCTCCTGTGTTTGTTATCTGTCAGCATTGTGATCTTGACTGCACATGAGAAAAGCCATACTCTTAGGCAGAATTATTCCAGGTTTATAGCACTGCAGTGCCTAATGGCCCAGCGCTGCTTTCACTTAATAATTAACATCACATTGTAAAGATTAGAAGTAAGAGAGATATGATTATGAATGCCCTGACAGTGTTTTTCCTCAGTTGCTCCCATCCCAGACTGATGCTCCATGCACAACCTGCCACTCTCTGCCTCCAGAAGTGGTCACTTACAGCAGTAATCCTTGGCCTTCCAGGTGGGTTTCAGAGATCACTAACTCTTTTCCTGCATCTTGCTATCTTCTTTGTCAGGGACATGGGTCAGGAAGGGCTCCATAAATCTCTAATTTGCTGTGCATCAGTATTCCCACAGCTCCCATGTGCTCTGGACTGCCTGAGTGTCTTTAGCTTAGCATGGAATCCTGCTCCTTCATTTCACATCTGAAATTACATGTCATGGAAGTGAGAATGTTCACCTCTGTGTTCAGCAATTAGATAGGAAAGGGCTTCTGCCATGACACCACTACCCACAGCACAAGGCAGAGAGCTTGTGTATGTAGGTTTTGAGTAGTAAATATGCCTGTCCTAGAAAGGAGTCAGTCCTTCAACCTAAGCAACATATTTTCTCTAACCAAATCAAAGTAGGAAGCTATTCATAAGAGATAACATTGCAGAGGAAAAAGCATAGATATCTTTTCTCATTCGGAGAAGAAGGGTCTCAGAGCACTAATCTTTCACCTAACATAAATGAATGTTCTTTAACACTTTTAGGAATGATTGTTTCTGACACTTAAGCTTAGCAGGACACACTTCTAGTTAAATAAGCATGTCTCACGATACATCATGCCAGGGCTGTTTTCACAGGTGAGCAAAGAGTCAAAACACAGCACCAAGACCATATTTCCAGATGTTTGGCAGTAGATGAGAGAAAGGAAGCAAAAAATTGAAGCAAAAGCAGAGCTGTCTGAAAAACACTTGGGTTTTAGTACCCTTCACTTTAAAATAACTCAAGATCCTGAAGAGGATGTCTAAAGTCATTCTGAGGGCATGTATCTGTTTCCATAGATATATATAAGGGGTCACCTGGACTCCTTTTAGGGACTGGACTAGACTGTAAGGTCTCCCTGGAGCCTTCTCTTCTCAAGGCTGAACAGCCCCAGCTCTCAGACTGTCTCCATAGCAGAGGGGCTCCAGCACCAGTTTCATTTTGTCCTCCCTGGAGGGAAGTGCATGCACATTCTTCCACTGGCTGCAGTTCTGTAAAAAACTTGATGATGGGAAAAGCTGTTGCTCTTCCACTCTGGGTTGTACAGCAGGTGCTTTTTGGTGTCTTACACCACATTGTATGAAGTGCCCAAAATTCCTGTGCATCGGTATTCCCACACCCAAGGGCAGATCCACCCTGGATTCCTAGACACAGGCACTACCAGGTGTCACTAGATGCAGAGAATATCTTTTGTTAACCTGCTTGCACTGTTTTAACTCCAGTGTAACATACATAAACTCAGAGACAGAAATGTGGCTGAAATTTATGTCCTTTGTAAAAGCAAGAATAAAAACAAAGGTCTCCTGAGCTGGAAAAACTCCAGAGTTTTTCAAAGTGGCACCAACCACATTTTTAATAAAAAATTACTCATCCAGATTCCCAATTTTTAATTAAGTCTGTTTCCCTTTACAAGGCTTGAAATAACACAAGACTGAACTTGTCAAATGCCTCCAGATTAACAACTTCAGCCTTCAGATCTGAAACACACAGCAGAGGATAACAACAGCTATTGCTCTGCTTTTAAAGTATAATAAATATCTACAATTCTAGATAGAAAGAATTAATAAGTGTAAATTAAAAATAGGAGCTTATATTAAAAAATCTGTCTGGATGAAAGAGCAAGAAGATGTTAGCAAAATTCCCTGACTGGAGTAATTTTGGCAAAGGTCATAGAGACCTATTTCAACAGATAAACTGATAGAGCTGAGACAAATAAGCAGGCTTTTGGACATCCAGGGCATTGTTCAGGTACCGCTGGAAAATTTAATTGCATGTAATAATGTAATCTGAAGTGTTGTCAACTTTGAGCTTGGGGCCAGTAAAAAGAGATACAGGATAGATACATATGATTTTAAAAACTATTTACTAAATATTTTTCCTCCTGTATGTTTTGGTTTGAAAGACAGGTCTCTGCTAAGAAAGGCAGAAGCTGCTCTTTGAAATGGAGAATGTAAACCCTCTCCCTCCAAATTATTATAATTTTGAAATTAAGCAGGCAAAGATATGGGAAATAGGAATAACAGTTCTTTACTAGGAAAATTAAAATAGAAATACAGTATTAAAAGGAACAAACCCAAACCACTGACAGAGTGAGAATACAACCTGACACCCTGTTGGTCAGTCAGGGTGTTGGCAGCAGTGCCATTCAATGGTGGCTGCATCCTCCTGCAGTGGCAGATGTGGTTCAGCTGGAGCAGTGCTCCTGTAGGAGGTGCAGTTTCTCTGCAAAGGTCCAGCGATGATGTACAAAGGTCCAGTTTTCCTCTGGAATCAGTGGAAAAAGGCTGCTTTGGTGTTCCAAATTTCAGATTTTATCTAGGTAGGAAAGGCTTGGCTCCTCCCCCTGGCTGGAGCATCTCCCAATGGGATGATGTAATTTTATCAGTCCTTCAGTGGGACTCAAGGGCCCATTAACAACCAATATCTTTCTGGAGGGAGGATGGACTGTGGAAAAGGTAAAGATGACAGCCCCACCTGGTTTTAACAGATGGGGATAGAATAGAAACATTTGGTCACATCCTGTATTGCAACCTAAGACACTGTATTACTCAAATCTTAAAATACTGTCTAAAATCAGATGGCAACAAGGATAATGCTCTGAACTGTTTTATTTAGAAAATATCAGCTTATACTCTCAGCCTATACTGAGCTGGAATTGCTAAGAAGACACAAGAAAAAAAGGGTAGAGAAGATCAATCAGAATATTTTTCAGATTAGGATTCCCTGAATTGATTACTCATCTCACTGCCATGGCTGTGCTTTGACAAGTGCAAACCCCACTCTGAGAGATCAACATCGATGACCAAGGGACACAAGCACCCAGGTGCTGAAGCCTGACACTGATCAAAGAGGGCTCAGTCTCAAAAGCACAACACTCTCCACTGCAGAAAAACATCTCCACTCTTTGTGTCACCCAACACAGCCCCCCTGAAGCAACATTCAAATAGTCAGGAGGGACACTGGCCCCGGGTAAGGGGATACCCAGCACATTTACATCCCTG
>WBND01001422.1:21681-39459 GCA_013398595.1 Tychaedon coryphoeus
GCTCCTGATACTGTTGTTCCATGTATTATCACTTACAAGCTCAGAGTCTTTGCACACTGAGGTGTGGGTAAATTCTGTCCCCAAAAGCTTGCTGGGACACTTCCCAGGCTCACTGCATTTCCCATCAGGACTGAGGTGACGGCTGGCATCATCACCTGGAGAAGATGAGGCAGCATTGCAGTGGCTTTTCAGCATCAGCCATGGTCCATGAACTTGTCTTGGAGCTGGAGCTGCTGTTAAAAGTGATTAGTGGGCCTCCAGTACCCAGAGGACCCAGGGATGATGCTCTGCCTCTTTCTGCTCTTGTTCCCATTACAGCTGCAGCAGGAGGCTGCCTTTTCTGTCCCTTTCCCTTCTGCTGTCACTATGTGCACTTTGATTTTTATTTTATTTTTTTTTTTACACCAGGGATTCTCTTCCTTTTTTGTCAGCTCGAAGAATGATTTTCCTTACGCTCTTCTCTATTTAGGGCTGTGGGGGAGGAAATTACTCAGCCTTTCCCCCCCACTCTGATTTGCACAGTCATCCCTTGCTGCCTTTGCCGAGTTTTTTCCTTGAGCACCTCCAGTTACTCTCGCTTCATTCAGCAGGAGCATTCCCACCTCCTCTCCGCACGTTCTGGCAGGGAAGGGCACAGTGGGGAGGGATGAGCCCTCAGCAGGGTCTTTCCCTGTGCCAGGAGGAGAGTGAAGCAGCGAGCAGGCCGTGCTGCCAGACCTGTGGCTGCTCCAGGTCTCCTGTCTGCTCCTTGCCCGTACGGACATCTGTGGAGGAAGGGCCAGCCAAATGGGATTTCGAGGGATGGCCTGGTGGTACTGTAAAAAAATGATGGAATATGATGTCATGGGCTCTCCTAGGAGGGGAGGCAGCTCGGGTTGTGCTGCTGGCACTGGTGGAGGATTCCCTGCTCGCCTGGGTGATGGTGGGAGAGGTGGGTGTGGGTGATGGATGGATGGTGACAGCGGCTCCGTGCAGGACTGCTGCCAGCTTGCCTTTCATGGCAGGCCTGCTGAATACCAGGGAGGACACACTGCCTGCTCTGCTCTCCACAGGGCTTTCAGACACTGCTGCTCAGCAAGGAAGCCAATAAATCATCTGCCACTCTAAGTGATACCAGGCATTCACTGTCCCATGTTCTGTATGAAAAACAAGTGCATTAAATTTGGGTTAATTATTCTGCTACCCTGAAAGCCAGCATAGCTCTTCTTCTCTCTAAAGGGAAGAAGAGTAGATAAAAAGAATATGAAGCTCCCAAGCCCCCTAGTATCTTTCCTCTCTGCTCCCAAATCACATACTCAAACCCTAAAAGCAATTTTGGTCTGCTGACCGAATTCCGAAGCATACATGCTTTGCTTTGTAACACAAGGATGTTTGGCAGCCAAAATGAATATTTGCATGGTGATGAAGGGAGTTCTAGGAAGCACAAAGTTGATCATCACCTAGAAATACTCCAATAACCTTTCTGCGGTTTAGACTTGCTTGTGTTCATCTTTTTTCTCCTATTTTAAGAAGTTCAGCCACACTGTGAACCTATTCTTGCACCTATACTCTGCTCAAGCCATATTAGCTGCCCTCTGAACAACTCTGTCTGTCGATTAAAGGATTAGGAAGAATGTCAGCTTGGAAGCAATGGGTTTGGTTAGCTAATTATTTTAACATAAATAAAGAGGTGAGTTTTGATTAAATGTACAGAGGGAACTGTAGTCACTGTGTTTTAATGTGCTGGAAGGGAGGTCAGAGAACATAACCAAATGAGAGCATTGGTCAGGATGCTAATGAGGAGAGTTTGGAGGCTGAAGGTCAGCATCGTACGTGACATCTTCTGCATGACCTAGGAATATGGAAAATTACTTGCGTGTGTTTAATGGGGGCTGCTGGTTTTTAGTTAGTGAAGTGTAGTGATTGTAGGAACTTCATGGTTGCATGAAGCACACAGAAAACAGTTGAGTCTGTAGGATGCTATTCTTATGTGAAGGTTGGGTTTAACTTGGATTAGTCAGTCAGTGGAGTAATTACATGCTGAAGTACTTAATGAATTCAGAGAATCATACAATCCTGGTATGGTTTATGTGGGAAGGAACTTTAATATTCCATGTGCAGGGACATCTTCCCAGATTGTTCCAAGCGCTGTCCAGCCTGGCCCTGGGCACTGCCAGGGATCCAGGGGCAGCCCCAGCTGCTCTGGGCACCCTGTGCCAGGGCCTGCCCACCCTCCCACCAGCAATTCCTTCCCAATATCCCATCCAGCCCTGCCCTCTGGCACTGGGAGCCATTGCCTGTGTGCTGTCCCTGCATGCCTTGTCCCCAGTCCCTGTGCAGCTCTCCTGGAGCCCCTTCAGGCCCTGCCAGGGGCTCTGAGCTCTCCCTGAGCCTTCTCTTGTGCAGGTGAGCAGCCCCAGCTCTGCCAGCCTGGCTCCAGAGCAGAGGGGCTCCAGCCCTGCAGCATCTCCGTGCCCTCCTCTGCCCTGGCTGCAGCAGCTCCACGTCCTTGTGCTGCTGGAGCCCAGGGCTGGGGCAGCTCTGCAGGTGGGGTCTCACCTGAGCACAGGGGCAGAGGTTGGATATTCCTCAGCTGGCAGGTGGGAGAAGCTTGCTGGTATCAACACAGCTGTGTGGACTGCAAGCAGGAGGCTTCACAAAACCATCCTGTGCTGTTTGTTGTTGTTTGGGCTGTTCTGAGGATCTCTTGTGGTTGTAGGGGCAGGTGGGAGTATTGATAAGGTGTTCAGAAAGAAGCAGCTTAGAAAATAATGTGTAGGCTCCAGTGAAGGAGTGTTGGTCTCCTCTGTTAAGAAAAGCAAATGTCTTTTAGAGGATAGTGGTTTGATTCAAATCAGGGCCAGGAGGGAGACTGGAAAGCCCAAGCAATAGGTGACTGGTGTCTGTGTTTTGGGCTGGAGGCTGGGCCCCAGTAATAGATGGCCGAACCTGAGACAGGCAGATGATGGCACAGGTGAGGAGGAAGAGCCAAGAGCAGGTCAGGGCAGTGAGCACATCCTCCTCTTTGGTCTGCCCTTCCTGTTTGCTTGATCTGGGGTCAAACATCTGGATGTGATCTCAGTCCAGCCTGCACTCTGGGCCTACAGCTGTGGCTCTTTCAAATCCTCTAGTCCTGAGGCTGCCAGCATGGGCAGAGCTGATGGCAAACCATACAGGAAGGAGAAGATGAGTAATAAAAAGCTTCTGTCTCCCTTTCTACAGGGAAAAGAACGTGCATACCCTGTTCAGCATTCGCTGCATGGGACCATCCTCTGCCTCTCACAGCAGGCAGCTGTGCTCAGTGGGATTGTCATGTACTTGAGTTTCATGTCAGCCCATTTCCTCTCCTAAAGGTCAGCCCGATCCCTTGCTGTGTTAAGAAGTTTCTTTTGGTTTTGATTAAGCTTGAAGTGCATCTTTCTTGCTTTGTCCTGGAAGTCTGGGCTCAGGGAAGGTGTCCCTAGCTGAGATCCTGGAGTTATTCTGGATAGAAGTAAGCTCCTCCGGTCCAGCACTCTGCTCAGTGCAGAGCCAGCTTCTGCATCAAACCTGCTCAGGGCTTCCTCCAGCTGAGTCCTGCTGATGTTTCCAAGCTGCACACCCTGATCTCACACTGAAATTACATGTTGGCTGCAGAACCAAAGGAATCAAAGCAAAGGAATTTTCCAGTATCCCATCGGAATTTCCCAGGCTTCACCTACCAATCCCCAGACACCTGGAGCTGAGCAGCTGCAGCTGTTTGCTGCTGGAGAAGGCTTTCTGCTCCTGGTGTTTCCCGTGCCCCTGGCATTCTGCTGCAGGGTTTCTCAGCTCCTGGGGGATGTCACCGCTCCCTGGCCGAGCGGCAGCGCGTGTGTGCCCGTGTGTGCTGGGGAGGCTTATCGCCAGCTGACCTAATTATTGTAATCTCGCTCTTCCCTAGATAGTGCAGGTTTCCTTGGCTCTCAGGAGGCTTCACGGGTTTTTCCAAGCTGTTCTTTGATTTATTGTCCATCTCTTAATAATATTCTTCTTTCACTCAGGCTAGATGAAGCCTGAGAATGAGGACTGTAGCCAGGGAGAGCGAAATACTTGTGAACTGCCTCTCCTGCTCCAATGGCCATCCTGCTGGGCTTGGTGGTCCCAGCCTGCCAGACTTTCCAGGCATCCCCCCTGCAGACATCTCTTTGCAGCCATGCTCTTCATCACAACTCCCTCCTCTTCCCCTTGCCCTGATTGTACATGTGCATCCTCTTACTGCAGAAATCCTCTGGCTGCCAGAGTTAGCAGGTGAAAACTGTGCAGTGCCACTTTCTGCCCAGCTCTTGGATGCAGAGTTGTTGCCTGACCCTTTCTTCTTTATCTGCCCATCCCATTCTCTTTGTTACCTATCCCATCTTTCTGTTGCCTATCCCATTTTTTTTTCTTATCTGCCCCTTCTTTTATGTTGCCTATCCCATTTTTATGTCCCTTATCCCTATCTCATTTGTATTTTTCTTCCTGATCCCTTTTTTTCTTGTTTGTTTTAGGTTGAGTTTTTTTGTTGTTGTTGTTTTGTTTTTGTTTTGGTGACTATCATGATTTTTTATTTGCTATCCCATTTTTAATTCCTTTTGCCCTTCCCGCTGTGGTTTCTCCCTTCTCTACCTGCCCCTTTTCCTGTTTACAACATGTTTATTTGGCTACAGGTATAGGCCAGGTGCCTTTTAGAGGTGCCAAATTCTTTTTTTTCCCACGCAAGACAGGGATTTGCAGGGTTTAACATGTACTTCAACATTAAAAAAATAAAACGCAGGACAGAAAAAAAACCCTAAATCCAGCCCAACAATAAAACATTACAACCTGGGATGAATTTCCTCCATTCATGCACTTAATTTTCTTCCTGAAGGCTGTAGCTGGGATTTTGGAGCTAAGAGCTCCAGGGCTGGGCAGAGAATAACCCACGTAACACAGTGCCTTCCTTGCAGGAGCAGGGCTTACTGCTAAGCTTCCCGGTTAAACCACCTGATGGGATCAGCAGAGGTTAGCAGCACCACAGGGGCTTGGTGGCAGAGGGCTTGGAAAACAACAAGTCAGCAGCACTGCCCTGGAAACCTGTTTTGTTTGTTTTTTTTTTTTTATCCCCTTGCCCCACGGGAGATCCAGTTGTACCTGAAAGGGAGTGGGAGAGGATGGAGCGGGGCATCACACGCGGCTTTATCTGCGTTGGGGTTTCTGCAGCCCTGGGTGTTATCTTGTGCAGTGCCTGATAGTCTCTGGAGAGTAAATATTTTGCGGTGGAGCAGCCCGTGGAGGAGCTGGGAGCAAGCCAAAGCAGAGGCATTGCTGGGAGGTTAAAGCCTGAAAGGGCTGGCACTGGGCTTGTGCCTGGTGTTGCACCTTGCCAGCAGAATTAGGGCTGTGCCAGCGCCCCTTCTTTTTGGGGGAATGTGGCTTCCCATTTTCCTTATTTCCCTCTTTAGAAAAGAAGGTGTGTGTGAACTTTCCTGAGGTTCCTGACTTTCTGACTTTCAAGTGCATTACAGTAACACTTTGAATTGCATCTTCTTTCCTGAAGCATTGCTGCATGCTTTGGCTGGATACCCCAAGTTATCCTCAGATTCTCAGTGAATACTCTTCAACACCAGGCCATAAAACAGATAGTTAATGCTAACTCAATATTTTTCCTTAATTAGCCATCTAGAAAATCATAGTGCTAAGGATAGTTATGAGGGATAAGAGTGTTTTTAGCTGGGTTCAATGAGAATAGATTTTTTTTTTTTGTTGAAACAGGAAACAAAATAATGTTAAGTCCTATTTAAATCCAAAATGAAATATGTCTTTCAGTATTTTACACCATAATGGAGAGACATGGAAATTTAGGGTAAGTCAACAAAAAATAAAAGTAAAAATCCTTTGTTTAAAAATATAAAACTCTAAAAAAAAACCGGATTTTTCAGTGTTTTCTTCCCAGTGGTTTGGCTGCAGTGACTTGATCAAAACTATTTAAAATTCATCAAGCCAAATCTGGGCTGCTGGCAAACAAGTAATTTTAAAAATTCTTATTGTTTTGATGTGATAGGTTCAGGCTTTTGCTTCTTCAAGGGTAAATTCTGTTCCTCTGGAGACTGTGGCAGAGGAGAAGCATGACCCTTGTACCACACTGGTGGAAGAGACATGTGGCTTGAGTGCCAGGTGTCACCTCTGGTTCCTGATGCTGGGAGGCCTTTGGATGTCATGGATATGTGGGAATGCTCACCAGCAGAGGGTGTTCTCATGGACCAGGGTCCTCAGGAAGCACTGGCACAAAGTTTCCCAGGGCAGCTGTGGCTGTTCCATCCCTGGCAGTGTCCAAGGCTGGGTTGGACAGGGCTTGGAGCACCCTGGGATAAGTGGAAGGTGTCTCTGCCATGGCAGGGGTTGGCACTGGATGGCATTGAAAATCCCATCTCACTCAAACCATTCCATAGTTCTGTGAAAGCTCTAGAAGGAGTGGGAAGAACCTGCCCCAAGCCCCAGAGTTGTGTGTTTATCTTGGCATTCTTTGCATCTTCCTCTGAAGCCTCCAAGTCCTGCACTACGTCAGCACTAGAGGCGAGGTTTATTTTCTTTATCATTCATATTGTATAATTTATTGCAGAAGTGCCTTTTCCAGTCCTGTGTTAGATTCTACTGCTGAATTGTGTCATAGAGACCCCTCAGGTGGACATCCCTACCCTGTGCTGGCACCCAAGAGCTGGGAATGGTGGGGCTCTACCTTCAAGACCCTTTGATGTGAGACACCATCTGGGTGTATATCACTAAGCAGTCTCTTGATTAATCAAATTCCCTCTTACCTCTTTTCTTTCCTTTTTATTCTTTTTTTTTTCTACAGAGCACTATAGTTTGGGCTCTCTATTTAATCTCTGAAGTCAAAGGTATGTGAATAGCAGGTGTCCTGCTGTGATGCTTCACCTGAGCTGCCAATGCTGCTCCCCTGTGCTGCAGCTGCAGCCCTCCATGATCCCATTGCACTGCTGCATCCTTGGATGGGTACCCCTGGTTGTCCTCAGATCCTGTGAATTGTCCTCAACAAATAATTATTGCTAACTCTAGCTTTTTTCCTTGATTAGCCTGTAGGGAAATCGTGATGCCAAGGATAGTTGTGGGAGATAAGAGTATTTTTAGCTGGGTTCAATGAGAGCAGGTATTTTGTTGAAACAGGAAACAATGTCGAGTCGCATTTCAATCCCAAATGAAATGTCTTATTTTGCACTATAATGGAGAGATGTGGAAATTTAGTGAACCATAAAAGAACAGGGTGGAGGAGCTAGTGGCAGCCCAGTCACACATGTAGTGCATTGCACACTTTAGTCTGTGGTGGATGCAACAGCTGGACACAAAGAGCAGCTCAAGGATAGGTTATTTTGGGACAAATTTTATGTTCTTCTCCCCAGTACACCAGCAGCAACACTGGGACTCAACAAGGCTTTCTTGCAATGCATGAGGGAGCCTACAGGAAAGATGGAGAGAGGCTATTGGAGTGACAGAATGCAGAGGGATGGCTTCAAACTGACAGAGAGTAGATTTAGATTAAATATTAGGAAAAAAGTAGGTGGTGATATGGGTTGCACAGGGAATTTGTGTCTGGCCCATCCCTGGAAGTGTCCAAGGCCAGGCTGGATGAGGTTTGGAGCAACCTGGGGTAGAGGAAAGTGTCCCTGCCCATGGCAGGAGATGGCACTAGGAGATCCCTTCCAGCCCAAAGCATTCTTTGGTTCTGTGGTCCAAGACCTGGAGCTAGCAGAAGGGACTGGTGTCAGGGTCACTGACA
This sequence comes from Tychaedon coryphoeus, assembly GCA_013398595.1. Taxonomy (NCBI): domain Eukaryota; kingdom Metazoa; phylum Chordata; class Aves; order Passeriformes; family Muscicapidae; genus Tychaedon; species Tychaedon coryphoeus. The sequence continues at coordinate 29,432 of WBND01001422.1, forward strand.
GCAGGGAAGATGAGAACACAGGGTTGGTGAACCCCAAAGCTGTCCTGATCAGGGCCAGTCCCAACTGTCCTTGCTGCTGGTGGAGGTAAATAGACACTCCCCAAGCTCATGTTAATTTCAGAGCCGTTTACTTGTCATGTCCTGAAAGTACCTGTCTCTGTTTGCTTTGTAATAACAAACTCCTCCCAGTCCTGCTCCTGCCTTCTGGGGCTCAGCCAGGTTCCCTGGGTGATAACTGTAGCTGTGCAAGTGGTTGCAGCATCTTTACACCCTGGGGGTCAGCAGGCTGCTCTTCCCACCCCCATTGCTGGCTTCTTGTCATCCCTCACTCACTGCAGTTTAGGAGGGGATTACCACAGGTAGAGTGGATCCACCTGGGAAGAGAATTTTTGGAGATCTGCAGCAGCATTGCTGGTGCAGAGCACCCAACAGAGTGATAGTCTGGGAGTGATTGCAAAAAAATGCACTTCAGGCCTCAGAAAGGAGGCTGGTGGCTGGCCGGTAGCTCCAAAAAATTCCTGTCTGGGGAGGTGCTTGGTATTTTTGGGCTGGTTCCCTGAGGCAGGCGTTTTCCTGGTGAATTGATTCAAGCTGCCTCATCAGCTGCTGGAAGGAGCTAAAAGCTGGGGATGGATTTCAGAGGAGGGTTGAACTCGTGGGCTTTGTTCATGCTGCTTGTATAAAGCAAAGCTTGGAGGGTCTGATTCCCCCCTGCCCAAGGCTGGGCATTCCTGCTGCTGTGGCTTTTGTCAGTGTGGTGTGTTCACAGGGAGCCCATCCCTCCCACACAGCAGCATCCATGAGCTTGGTGAGACCTTTGATGGGTGCTGTGGTGGCTGTGCTGCATTGTGTTCCTTCCTGGGACAGCTGCTGGGAGCCCAGTGAAAAACCTGGGTCCATCTTGTTTTCCTAAGTGCAGTGGGAAATTGTGTGGGAGAACATGGCATGAGATCTCTGTAGGCTGAAAAGTGGATTTATGGTCTTCAAGGGCATCTAGGAAGAAACTCTTTTATGGAGCAATCCTTCCCTTTGAGGGTGGTGAAGCCCCGGCACAGGTTTCCCAGAGCAGCTGTGGCTGCTCCATTCTTGGAAGTGTCCAAAGCCAGATTGCACAGAGCTTGGAGCAACCTGGGATAGTGGAAGGTGTCCCTGCCCATGGCAGGGGGTGGAATGAGACGAGGTTTAAGGTCCCTTCCAACCCAAACCATTCTGTGATTCTGTGAAATTCTCAAGCTGTGAGAGCTGCCTTAGATGGTGCTCTTTGCCCGCAGCAGTCACAGGGATCTCAGTTGAATTCACATGGTCCCTCTGATTGAAGTGGGAGTCACTTTTACAATATGCAGTCTCTTTTCTGGATGAAAGCTGACTATCTTGACCACATCCAGTCCATGTCTCCAGGAGCAGGAGCTAAGGTGAGCACTGTGTCCAACCCCAGGTGAAGGAAAAGCTTTGGTGACGGTCTCAGTCTGGGGTCAAAAATAAGAGAGTCAAATGCCTTGCTGGGGTCTTGGTCAGACTGTGCCTTTCTCTGCCAAGCAGAGGCTTCCAAAAGTTGGGAAGAGCATGGGGGATGCTGGCCATGGCCACCTTTGTCACGGTGAACCTGTTCATATGGTGTTAGACACTGACCCCACAGGATTCTCTTTCCCTGTGTGCTTCTTCAGGCCTTTTATTTGGTTTTCTGACAATAATTTATTATTAATATTGTTATAACCAGAAGCAGTGTAAGGAGACATCTGCTTTTCCTTCTGCATATACAGAATTGCAGAAGGAACTACACTTTCCCAAATCCTGTTCTTTTCCACTAGAATATTTAGAGTATGTCATCTCCTGGCTACTGCCTATATGGGAACTGGTAAGGTCAATGACTGATGTTCCTGGGGTGGCTGTGATGTAAAAACCGATCTGCTGCTTCTTTTGTAACTTAAACATTAGAATGTGGTGTAATAGTGGGGGTCCAGAGGCAGGTTTGGGAAATTTCATTTGTTTGTGGGTGTAGTTGCGTGGGATTTTTTAGGGTTTTTTTGGAGTTTTTTTAGAACTGAAGGTAGTTAAAGATTCAGAAAATCTCTGAATATACTCACTTGTGTATGGAGATTTTCAGTAGGGCTTAACTAGCTCAGAGAAGACTTGGTAAGTTATTTTCTACTTTCCCCTGCAATGTGGCACAGGTTTACTTGATGATTTCTCTTTCCAGTTCCAGCTGAGCAACTCATGTTAGGCAGAATGCACAGAGATCCCTGTGAGTGAGCCAGCCGCGGGTCGGAGGGAATTGTCTCTCCTTCAACTCTTCTTCATGTAACCCCATCCCAACCAGCGGCATACCCAAGACTGGGAAGGATTGTTCCCTTTGGTTTTAGCAGCAGGAGCCCACACAAGATTTGCTTTTAATGGTGCAGAAGGTGGCTGATGTTGTTAAAGGCATCTTGCTTCCTCATTCTTATCTCATCTTTAAGAAATGTTGGATTTGGGATGCAGTAGAGTCTCTCCCGTCTCTATCCTTGTTGCACAGAAGAACTTCATTTCCAAAAAAGGGGAGAGCTGTGATGGATGGAAGCAGTGGGTGGGGTGGAGGTGAGAATCCTTAAGGATCGGAACCTCATGAGGTTTAACCAGGCCAAGTGCTGGAGCTGCACTGGGTCAGAGCAGCCCCAGGATCAATCCAGGCTGGGGATGAGCAGAGGGAGCAGCCCTGGGAGAAGGAGCTGGGGGTGCTGTGGTTGAGAGCTGGACCTGCCCCAGCCTGAACCCCCTGCCCTGGGCTGAGCCCCAGCGTGGGCAGCAGGGCAGGGGGGATTCTGCCCCTGTGCCCCTGTGCTCAGGTGAGACCCCACCTGCAGAGCTGCCCCAGCCCTGGGCTCCAGCAGCACAAGGACGTGGAGCTGCTGCAGCCAGGGCAGAGGAGGGCACGGAGATGCTGCAGGGCTGGAGCCCCTCTGCTCTGGAGCCAGGCTGGCAGAGCTGGGGCTGCTCACCTGCACAAGAGAAGGCTCAGGGAGAGCTCAGAGCCCCTGGCAGGGCCTGAAGGGGCTCCAGGAGAGCTGCACAGGGACTGGGGACAAGGCATGCAGGGACAGCACACAGGCAATGGCTCCCAGTGCCAGAGGGCAGGGCTGGATGGGATATTGGGAAGGAATTGCTGGTGGGAGGGTGGGCAGGCCCTGGCACAGGGTGCCCAGAGCAGCTGTGGGTGCCCCTGGATCCCTGGCAATGCCCAGGGCCAGGCTGGACAGGGCTTGGAGCAACCTGGGACAGTGGAAGGTGTCCTTGTCTGTGGGAGGGAGTTGGACTGGATGACCTTTAAAGATTTATTCTAACCCAGACCGTTCTGTGATCCTATGACTCCCAGGAGGAGAGGACCAGCTGGCTCCTCCTAGCATAAAGTCCATCCGGGAATGGCAGCTCCAGCGTCTTGACTGGTGGCCAAGGTAAATTTCTTTGAATGCTGCTACAAGTTGGTGTACAGGCACAAAAACGCATTTTGCCAGTGAACCACGAGCATGATTTAATAGGGATTAAGCAGCCTCCCTTTCTGCCCTGCTGCTGACCGGGGTGCTCTGTTCCCGCCCAGTCCCTCCCGTCGTCAGCAGGATGGATTACTCCAGCAGGTTGACATCTCAAGTTCGAGTTGGATGTGTCTTTTAGGATTATGGAGCTTTTCACTGCCCAAGTGCCCATTATATTGCCTGGGTGCCTGGAAAGAAAAGATTTTTTTCCGATAATGGTTTCCATTCTTTTATTTACAAAGGACCATGCGTGGCGGCCGGCACGGGTGTGTGAGTGACTGTGTATGGATGAGCTTATGGTTGTGATGCTTTTATTTAGGGTGTGGGCTATGCTCTCTGTCTGGAGAACAATGCCTGCACAGGGAGCTTTGCACCCTGGCTGCTGCTTCCGTAGGATCATGGCTCATCCCTTGGGGTGCCAGAAGAGCTGGGCAAAAAACCAAAAAAACAGGTGTTGGTTGCCTAAGGATTGCAGCCTGCCAGGTGAATCACAGAGGGGCACACACAGGTGCATGGTGCACATGTGCAAGCTCATCTGGCAGGGAGAACATCCTTGGTTCATGTCTTCCAGCACGATCTCTGCAGCCAGCATGTCCTGCCCGGCAGCTGGATGATGCTGTGTGCTCTCCGAGGAGAGACAGTGCAGCTCTGAAGAGGAGGGCACGTGTGAAAGGCTGTTTCTTCAGATATTCATAATAATTGTTCAGTATCTTTACCTGGCAACATTTTCCTTGTAAAGGTGCAAAATAACAAGGGTAAGATGTAACGTGGGCTCTCATTCCAATAGCTTACAGTAGAAGCAGGAAATGTAGAAATTGATTATGTCTGGCTTGAGTCACAGTTTGTAGCATGAACCAGTGTAAAATAGGTTATAAAACTCAGGCTGTTCACCGTTCAGGGGTTTGTGGTTGCAAGCTTTTTATGGCCTGTTTCAGGTTTAATATCTAGAAATGCTGGTGTATTTGAATGTATTGAATTTGTATCAAAGTCTGTGAGTATTCCTTGCTGTTGCTGCTGCAGCTGGAGTGATGCTGCAGCAGTCTCCTTGCCCTGACATCCCCTGCAGTGGAGCATCCCACCACATGGTGAGCCCATAAACCCACCTCCACTCACCTGATGTTCAGACAGTAGTTTTCTTAGCTGTGCGCTGTTTTTTCCTTTCGTTTTTTTGATAGTATCTATCACAAGCCAAAGGTAATGTCTTCCCCCAGGCAAGGAAGCCCATCTGGTGGAAAACCACTCCAACCTCATGCACAGATTTGACACACTAAAAGACTTGATGTTTCTAAAGGTGATGTGGGTTTGGTTTTGTTTAAAGAGAAGAAAAAAGATTCACTTTCCAACCACAAAGAGTTGCTTATTGCAGGAAAGCAAGCTGCATAATAAATGATTGTCTGGGTGAGAATGAGGGATTTCTGGCTTTCTGGTTACTCCCTTCCCCGCTGGATCAAGCTGGCTGTTTTGGGTTGGATTCTGCAGCACTTGTCTGTCCCTCTCTTTTTCCCCCCCATTAATTTCTGTGTTTGTTTTGATGGCTCTGTTTCAATGCACCGTGGTGTTTCCCTGCTGTGTTCTGTGCCAGGCTCACGAGCAGCACTGCAGCATGGCAGCTGGTGGGCTCCTGGCCTGTCACTGGGGCTTTTCTGCATCACCAGGTACCAGAAACCAGACCTGAGACTGGAGGGATGATGAAATACATTAAATGCTCAGCCAGCTGTGGATGCATCAGTGTCTGAAAAGCCCATGGCTGGCTCCCCGAGTAAACACTCAGGTGGTTTTCAAAGGTGTTTACATTTTAATTAGAAAAGGGTCAGATCTGGGGTATAATAATTTCCATTTCTGTGCTTGATGTTTTGATGTCTGGAAAGGTAGTGGTTTTGGAGCAGCAAATCCAAGAAGGACACATGATGCTTTGTGGAGGTGCAGCAGTACCTGGGTACTGGGAGTCATGGTTCATCTCTGTTACTTTTATTTTCCATAGTAACTGTTCCTGCAGGCGACTGGGTATGAGAGCTGCCTGCCAGCAATAAAGATAAATTGCTCGTCTCATTCTCTGAGATGCTCTCACCACTCGAGAAAGACACATTGCTAATTGCTTGTTGTTGGAGATGGGCTGGATGAGGAGAGGGAAAATATTGCTGCAGAAGGGGCTCATTAAAAGGAGACGCTGGGAATCTAGCCGTGCTGATGGCCAGGAATTCCAGCCCCAAACGCAGACAGTCGAAGGTCCTTGTGCCTGTGCTCCTGTCAGAGCATTAGCTGCTGTGTGGTTGTTTGCAGAGTCGAGACACTCAGAGGGTTTCACCTGACCCAAAGGTGCTGATAAGAAGCAGATAAGAAGTTGAAGGGTTGTCCTACACTATCTGCTCTTCCCTGGTCTGTGTGGTCAAAGCATCTCTCTTGTCTGGGGCTGCAGGGGCTTAATCCTTCAGTGTGTGCTCCAGCAGCAGCTTTGGGAAGTCTGGCTTGGAGTCTGAGTGAGCAGGAAATGTGAGGGAGGTGATGATGGAGGGTTTGACCATGAGCTGTTCCTCCCTGGCCAGCCCCAGAGAGGCACTGAGCAGAAGAGGGTGTCACCTCACCCCGGATATCCATCCCCACCTGCACAAGGTGACATCCAGTGTCGCTGTAGGGAGCAGGGATGGGACAACAGTGGGGTGGGTTTTGGAGCCTGCACAAGAGATGTGGAAGTTGTTGGTTGTTCATGAGAGAGGATTTGATGTCTGGGGCTGGGCTGGGGCTTTTCTCTCTATCTCCCTGAAGATCAGGGGTTTTTTTTTGTTTTTACCATCATCCCGTTCAGACACAGACAAGTCTGGGCTGCTGAGCTGTTCCTTAGTTCATATCCCAGGTGTCTCAGAGCAGAAGGGACCTGCTGGATCACAGTCTGTTACAAACACCCAAGGGAGAACTTACACAAGAGGGATGCTGGCTGTCTTATCACAGAACATTCTGGAAGCAGGTGGCTGCATTGCTACGTGAAGAATTTGCACTGCAGCTGCCTTTTATAGGAAGCATCTCTTGTTCCTAGAAAACTCTGGGATGATAAATCCCATGTGGCAAGACAAAGGCTTCCAGGGATCTGCCAGGATAGCTCTGTAGCCTGTCACAACTTGTCTCTGCAGCAGCTGTCCTGTGATGACATTTCTGAGAAATAAATATTCTATGCACGAAAGATGCTCTGCATTCCTCCTGACTTCACTTTGGAATCATGGAGGAATGGAGGATTGGCCTGGGATTTTCTCAGTGTTTAACTGGAGGATAAGTAAGGAAGAGACATAAGTTTTCCAAATAAATGCTGTAAGTCAGTTAGGTCAAACCTAAACAGCTGAGGCCATGTTGTTGGAAAGATGGGCTGGGCACTTGGCCTTTATTGGGCTTTGGTGGTGGTTACACCTTTCAGTAATTGAATTTCAGTTCAGGTGAGAAGAAGACTGATGCATGAAGCAGTTCTGCCTCAACTCTGTATTTTAGAAATCTCTCCCAATGACCTTACCTAGGAGTTGGCATTGGGTATTAGCTCCTGGCTGCGTAGTTGTCAGGAAAATACGCTTCCAACTTTCACCATTTTGGTTGTATGTGACAGTGTGGTGTTCCTGTTTTCTCTTGCCTTTGGAAGCCACAGTCTTCAAAGAAACTCTTTGTGTGTGCAAAACCATTTTAAGCTCTTAGCATCCATCCAGGGGAAGCAAAACACTGGGAAAATCAATCTTTGTTTTCTTCCCTTTGTTGGTGCTCAATCACATTGGACCTTGCATAGGAGCAAGGTGTACTCTTTTCCTAATAGCAGGTAAGGATGTGGGTTTTCTGGATGAATTGGGACAAGAACTGGCTTGCTCTTGGGTCAGCTCTAGGCTGGAGCAGAGGGGCTGGAAAGCTGGGAAGGGCCCTGGGGATGCTGATGCTGGGACACCTCCAGTGCTGGGGACAGCTCTGGGCCGCTCGGGACAAGTGAGACAGCGAGGGGCTGGAACGTGTCCAGGGCAGGGAATGGAGCTGGAGCCCCAGGAGAGGCTGAGGGAGCTGGGAAGGGGCTCAGCCTGGAGAAAAGGAGGCTCAGGGGGGACCTTGTGGCTCTGCACAACTCCCTGACAGGAGGGGACAGCTGGGGGGATTTGGGATCTTATCCAGGGAACAGGGACAGGAGGAGAGGCAACGGCCTCAGGGCCAGGGGAGGCTCAGGTTGGATATTAGGGAATATTCCTTCATGGAAAGGGTTGTCCAGCTCTGCAGAGCTTCCCCGAGCAGTGGTGGAATCCCCATCCCTGGAGGGATTTCAAAGCAGTGTGGATGTGTGAGACATGGGTCAGTGGTGGCCTTGGCAGTGCCAGGGGAATGGTTGGACTTGATGGTCTTGGAGGGCTTTCCAATCTGAACAGTTCCATGATTCAAGGATTCTGTAAGAATCGTTTTAGGAAGATCTCTTTATGGATATTAGTTTTGGTGTAACGTTGCTGTGCCAGCGTGTTTTTGCCCAGAAGCTTGTTTTGGGGGCTGGAGTCCCTTGGCATGGCTGGGACACAGGTGTGTCTCATCCCAGGGGACAATCTGTGAAAATGCCCTGCTGTACTGTCTTGGCACTGCCAGGCTGCCGCAGTCCAGATTTTGGAGAGCTTTAGGTATGGAGAGGAATGTCTGGACCCTCCTCCCTGGGGGGTAACCTGTGTGGTTACCCAGCCTCCAGTGAGCTGATGGAAATGCATCACTGTCCTGCCTGTCTGTGGGCTTCTCATCACGGATTCACCACTTCTTAAATAATTTTGATTGCAAGTTCCACTCTCCTGTTGCCTCCCAACCCAAAGTGGGTTCCTTTTCCATTGCTGTTCTTCACCTATCAAACTAGCCTACTGTTTCCACAAGTTTAACAGGCCTGGAGCACCTTTGGGAGAAAGACAGTGAGCCTACGATTGTCATTCTGGTTCTTATTATCTGCTGATGAGGGGTAAAATTGTATAATTGCAAAAAAAACCTGTGTAATCTTGCTAGAGCAAGAACCCCATTTAGATCACCCTTAATAACAGCTATTAATAATTATTATTACAGTAATGCTGATAATTACTAAGTTATTATAAGCAGTTTGCACATATATTGCCTTTTTCTGCCAATGATTCCTTCTTTAATGATCACAGTAATGAGCACAACATGGGCTCTGTAGAATCATAGGATTCTAGAATTATTTAAGTCAGAAGGGACCTTCAAGATCCTCTAGTTCTACCCCCTTGCCATGGATGGGCATGTATTCCACTGCACCAGGTTGCTCCAAGTCTCATCCAACCTGGCCTTGAACACTTTCAGAGACAAGAAAGATTTGGAAGGTAGTTTTCAGACCCCTCTAACTTACAAACTTTGTGCTTTGACAGAGTAGAGGGGAGAGAAGCGGGAAGTGGAAAAAAAATGCAGATTTGAGATTGATCTCTATTTGTTATGATTAGGAAATGTACTTGGTGTCTGGGAATCCTTTGAGGCAGGTGCTGAGCCAACACAGAGCCGAGGGATCACTGCTTCATTAAGAGCTCTCACCACATTTGTTTGCTCTGTGTGGGAGGATAGTAAATGCTTTGATGCTCTAGTGTGGGTTTGGGTTTTTCTTTGAAAACCTCTCTTTTGTACATGTTTTGAGGGCAAGGTGAGAAGCCAGGAAGAGCAGGAGTTTTTTTTCCTGTTGAGTGATGGTTTCCTTTAGGGAGAGGTGAAAGCACCACAAGATGAATTGGTTTTAGAGTTTCCCGCTAGAGATGCACAGATATCTCAGATCTGTGGCTTGTGTTTGTTTGCTGGACCTGGTGACTTCTGACGAACGTGTTTCCTTTCAGTTTGCCATCTCTCCTGTTGCTGCTTGACAAAATGCTGGTTGTGCACTGTGGTGAGCACACCAAAAGTGAGGCATGTGATAGTTCTTCCTCTGCTTCACATTTTATCATGGATATTCAGGGGGGAGCAACATTAGGGCAGTGCCCTGGGCTTGATTTCCTCCAGTGCTGTCCTCAAAAAATCCTGTAATAGGCAGGAGAACTTAGAGCTTGGAAAATGTGTGACCCAGTGAGATGGAGGATAACCTCTGACTCTGCTCACTCCATCCTGAGTGATGCTTCCTGTATCATTTGTCCCCTGCCTCGTGCCATCTCTCCATGCCATCACAGCACTCAATAGGAGCCTCCTGTTCTCCCAATTCTTTCTTTAGCACTTCCTGTTTGATAATAGGTGCTTTCCGTTTGATAATTGGCACTAATTAGTGAAAAAGGGAGAAGCATGCCCTCCTCTAGGGCTCCACACTCTCTGGGGCTCCTTCTTTTTTCTTTCTTGACTTTCTTCTTTTTTCTTTGTCCTTTTTAATATGGCATATGATTTTTGTTCAGGAGCTAATGTGTGATATTGGTCTACATAATGAGCCTTTTTGACAGTCTGGGCACATTTGGGAATAATTCCTTGAGCAGATGAAATCCTTAGGCCAGAACTGCTCATTCTCGGCGGTTTCCAAATGAAGCCACAATTGTTCAGAGGTGACAGAGGAGAAAATAGTTG
>WBND01001422.1:48437-68137 GCA_013398595.1 Tychaedon coryphoeus
AGGCTGTCTCTTGGGTAACAGCAGATTTCAATGCACAGAGGAACTCGGTTTTAATGGAGAGTGGAAAAATCAAATTACCTGTGCAGATTTTACTTGCAATTCCAGCAGTCAGTACTGCTTGACTTCCTGGGATCAGCCACCAGGAGATCCTCCCTGGTGGATGCTGCAGAAGCAGGTGGGAAGGAATCAGGGGCCATGTCACTGAGTCCAGATAAGTGAAGTTAGCAGTGAAATTGTCCTGTTGGCTTCAGTCCAGTGACATCAGCAGGCAGCTTGTAATGCCCCAAATTCTTGACTAACCAGATAGGGCTGGAGAGACAGTGGATTGACAGGATCTCTTAACTACATTTAGAATTCATTTTCCCTGTGCTGGTGGACAGCTTGTGTCTCAGTTGAGTTGCCCATCCTTGGGTCCAGATCTGAAAGAAAACAAGAGGGATGACTTTGGAAAGACTTTTCGAAATTACGGAATGTTAAGGGGATGGAATGGACATTAAAAATCACCCACTTGCCATAGGCAGGGTCCCCTTCCCTTAGAACAGGTTGCTCAGGGCCTCACAGTAAAAACCTTCTTCTTAATATCCAGTCTAAATTTCCCCTCTTTCAATTTGTAGAAAATTTAAATTTTCCATTACTCCCTGTCCTGTCACTATAGTTCTTGATGCAGAGTCCTTCTCCAGCTTCCCTTTAGGCTCCCTTCAGATACTAAAGGTGCTGTGAGGTCTTCACACAACCTTCTCTTCTCCAAGCTGAACAGCCCCAACTTCCTCAGCCTGTCTTCACAGGTGGGGTGCTCCAGTCCTTTTATCAACCTCATGGCCTCCTCTGGATTTGCTCCAGCAGTTCTTTTTGTGGGGAATATGTTTGGTGTTCTCCATCTCATCGGCCTGCTCATGGCGTAGCCCAGAGCCAGTCTGTACGCTGAATTTGTCTGAGGTTGTCCACCATGCTGAGGATCTGTTGCACAGGTGGGTGCTGGCTGATGGCACTGTTTTTGTGTTTCCAAGAGAGAAAGAGAAAGCAAGAGACAGACACTGGCCTTAGCAGTGAGTACATGTTGATGTGTGCCTGCATGATGAAGGAAGAAAGTAGACCTCAAAGTGGGGTGACCTGCCTGAGAACAAAGAGCAGCTCTGAGAAAACCAGTCACTTTTCTGCCTGTAATTGCTGGGTGACACTTCCTCGTTTAGTGAATGCAGCGCTGCTCAATTATGGTCGGAGAGGACTGCTGAGAAAGAAATAAATTCCTTTAGCTAATATATAGGTGCAGCTTTCTCTGGGACTGCTGTTTGGGCCTGGCCTCATGAAGCAGCAGTGCCTCATGTGAAGCAGACACCTGCTTGTGTGTCAGGAGGTCTGGGAAGGAGATGCTTCACTGCTTTGCTGCTTGCTTTGGAGAACTGTTGCTGCTTACTGAGGGTGGGGGCAGATGTCACCAGTGACTCATATGGGAGGACATCCTGTCACCCTCATTTTCCTTCTGGGTGATCCCTGTCTGCCCATTGTAGAGCTTCCCACACGCTTTATTTTTGTGAGACTTGATTTACCTTTGAGGTCTCCATCTTTCCAGGTTTGGATGAATAGGTCAGTCAGCTGGAGTGCTGGAGGGAAGGGATGATATGAATGATTTCCTCTGAGGCTGGGACAGGGCCTTGCTGATGGGTTTCCATAGCATGTCTGGAGTTCTCAGTGCCAATCTGAGTGCCCTCAGTGTTCCTCCTCTTCATCCTTGTGTGTAAACAAGCTATCTAGCACGTCCTTGGCTAGCATGGCTCTTCCAGTGTTGTCCAAAAAATGCAGCCACACAGGCTTGGTCCTTTCCCAGGTAGTCCAGAAAGATCTTGTAAGCTTCACCTCCTACTTCCAACTCCATCAGGTCCTTTGGTCCTGTATTATGACACAAATATAGATAAAACTACTCTTTCCCTGGTGGAAGAAGGGCTCAAAGTGATGTTGGGTGTCCCTTCTGCAGATTAGAGAGGGGTGGGGAAGGTGGGCATAGACCTGGGAAGGAAGGAACAGAGTCAGAGGGGTTGGGGTTTCTGCATGACATTTTTATAACAGTTTCTGATGTTCTTACAGCTTTATGTAATACTTTGAGAACAAAGAAGCTAGAAAGTTTATTAAGGTATTTACAGTAATCTTATGGTTGGTTTGTTGTTGGGTTATTTTTAAAGGGGTATTTTGAGTTATTAAAATAATTAAGCCTTTGGTTTTCCTTATTAAAATTGGAGTGGTTTTTCTGGAATAGGTCTGGGGAGATACTTGGAGTGCAGTGCAAAAATTCTGCCTAACTGGAAGATTTGGCAGCAGCACAAACTGGGTGTGTGAAAACCTCCACGGCAGAAAAACCTCAAAAAGGGCTTTTTACACAATAGCTGTTTTCTGTTCTGACCAGGAATAAGATCAAAGTTGAGGAACCATTTGAAGGACTAGGGATCTCCTAGGTGCAGATGTCAGACCCTTGTTATGCTGGGGAATATCTTAGAGGCTTTTGGGGGCCTGAGAACTCCATCAGCTTCCTGTTTTTCCTCTGGCCCACTTATGAATTCTGTACATTGAATATTGAAATTTTTACATACGACTGAACATGAATCCCATCCAGAATCCACTAATATCTTCAGGACACTTAAAACTTGTGCTGCTGCCAGGGCTGATCTACATCTCTACCACCACAGCCCACTTCACCCATACTTATCTTCACTGAGAGCAACCACGTAGGTGATCACTGTGTTTCCATTTATGGCTTCTGCACTAGGGAAACTTATCTTCTTTTTCTGCAAATAGGATTTTCAAACTTGCACTGAAGCAGCAGAAAATATTAACTCTTGAGCTGGCAAAGGCAGCGGGATTAATTAGTTCATGCCTCAAAGAGCTTGCTGCAAAGGTGAAAATTGCAGTGTAAGTGAAACATATGATTATTGCTAATTAAAATGCAAATGTTAGATTTGACAGCTAGCTTCCGAAGAAGGGCTGCTGCCAGTGGCAATTGTGCATGAGCCTGGCTGTTCTGAGAAGGTGCAGAACTTGGCCAGAAGGATTGGCATGGGTTTGAGCAGCTTCTGGGAATCAGTCTCTGGATGGGAGGCGTTTTCCCTCCCAGTCCCAAAGTGTGGCTCAGAGGTCCCATCTCCTGCTGGTGAGTGTAGACCACAAATGGTAGGTGGAGGAGCCCAAATAAGATCTGTGAGCAAGAGTTCAGGACTGTTTGGGGAATCAGGAGAGACTGGGAGGGCCTTGGTTTTCTGAGGGCACAGCAGAGTAGTAGGACCAGGTCATGGGGAATTGGATCAGGAGGAGGCAAGGGGTGGAGAGCTTCATTCCATGACAGCTGTTTCTTCAGTGTTTATCAGCTTTGGCAGTCAGTTGTGTTCCTGCAGCACGCTGGGTTTGTTTGGCAGGAGCTCTGTGTGTGGAACATACCCAGGTGGTGGTGCAGGGTGGAGGAGGAGCAGTGCCACATCTCACCAGTGCCAAGCCATGGCTTTCTGCTGGACTCCAGCCACCTCTGGCATCTGGGAATGGGTTTCTGTAAGCTTTGCAATGATGCTGGTGGAGGGGTTTTGCTGCTTGGGTGGATTTTTAAGGAGCAGTCATTACCTGTGTGCTGTCAGCCTCTCCTTGAGCATCACCCATGAGGTTGATGTGAGCATCCCAGCTCCTACAGAAGGTTTGCAGAGAGGGTCCATTTTAGCATGAAATAGCTTTTTTATAGGACACAAAGCCACCATAAATGTCTGGGATTGTTTCTGGGGGTCGTATTTTCATTCTGGAGATTTCAATCCCCCTCAGTAAAGTACCGGTAAAAAGTTGTTCATCTGTGGCAATTAGTCAGAAATTTGGGGGAAATACTGAGCTTGGCTGTGCTGGTGAGTTTGACCATGAGTGTCAGGCCATACTCAGTTTGGACCGTTTGCATCTTCAGAAGACATTTCAACAGCTTTTGGTGAAGCAATTTCATTTTAAAAACAATTCGGTTTTCAATATTAGTATCAGTGCTTGACAAAGGTAAGGAAGGTAAACTGGGTGAAATCTCCAGGCCATGAGTTAGAGCCAGGAGACAAGCTGGTTTATTAAAATCACCTGTGATTGTGATCTAACTGGTTTGTGTATCCAGTGGCTTTTCTTGGTGGACATTGGTGCACGTTATACCAATATTCTCGTTTCTCACAACAGTTTTATTGTGGCCAGCTGCATTTCTGGAATTTGCAACATCTTGGATTGTCTGCAGAAAACCATACCTAAAAGATGGGTCTACTGAATATAAGTGAACAGTTGTTTTTTTCAGTGTGTCTTTTGAAGCAAAGGGTGCACAGGCTGACCTGGTCCCACTGTAGCATTTGGCACAGAAACTTTTGTATGTGTGTGCGAACAAGATGTTCAGTGTATAGGGTACAATTAATCCTTCAAACGTGGAGCAGTGAAGGTGCCTTTTTCCCAACTACATTTTCAGTTGGTACACATCATTCCCATGTCAAAGGAAGCATTTCTCACTTCTCAGGATGCCTACAAGGTCAGCTCTTCCCCAGGGCTTCCTAAAGTGGCCTGCCTGACATCCACCATGGGTTTTTTTCCTCTCATGCCATTTGAACAACTCCTTTTGTGCCATTTGGTATTTCTCAGCCATTGGGAGATTTAGGTCGGAGTGTGGTAAGAAGGGAAGAAGGTGCTTTAATTGTCAATGGGAATAACAACACCCTTTCCAATTTCATTTATGTGGATGCTTGAGAACCAGATAATCACCTCTTTGGAAGTCAATACTGCAATGTATTTGAACTTGCTTGAAGCTTACTAGGTTTTAGGGTGGAGAATGTCCAGCTGGAGTGATGCAGAAATCAGCACTGGAGCGTTTTGCTTCCAATTCCTTGTGTTGGGTGAATGCTTCCATGATTCATGTGCATCAAGGCTCATGCTGGACCACTGGGTACCATCACCTTAGGTGGTTTGGGTTCTGCTGTGCAGCTGTCTTCCTGCCTCATCCAAGCCAGGTGGCAGTGCTGGAGCTGGAACCTGGTCTGTGCCCTGAAATTAGTGGCCTGGACTTGGCTGTGGTGTTCAAAAGCAGTTTGAGTGGTGAACCCTTTTGGCTTTGAGGGCCAAGGTAGCCCTGCCCTTGCCATAGCCCATGGCAGGATCTTCAGGACCTCATGTAGCCCCATGAGAACATCTGAGACATGAGAAACCCTCTTAAAGTTGTCAGCACTCACATCAGTCCTAAAATATAGGCATCCCTTTGTATTTCCCAGATTTTCAGAGTACTTGGAAGAGTTGAGTATTCTGCACTTTGTGATATCGTGGGATTTTAATCACTTTAGGTCACTTCAAAAGGCTTTCCCAAGCTTCTGAACAAAGCTTTTGGAGCATTTACCTTGACAATATCCACCTTTCCCCCCAAGGACCTTGTGGTGTGTTTGGGTAGAGCTGGTCAGGTGAGTTATTCTGGTTTTCAGATGAGTCATTATGCCTTGAGGGCTGAACAAGAAACCTGCAGTTTGATTGACAGCTCAACAAGTGAGAGAATAAAGGAGAACATCAGGCACAGCTCCTTAAGAGGCAAAAATAGTTATTTGTGAATGTGTTTCCTGGTGAACTACAATAGTCCTCAGCCATGTGAGTAACAGGACTCCAGCAGTGGGCTGAGCAGTGGGAAAAGTCACTGAGAAGTTTATTTGGGCCTGGGAGGAGAATGGAATGGAATGGAATGGAATGGAATGGAATGGAATGGAATGGAATGGAATGGAATGGAATGGAATGGAATATTTCAGTTGGAAGGTACCAGCCATCATCCAGTCCAACTGCCTGTTTAATTCAGGACTGACCAAAGTTATTAAAGCATGTTATTGTGGGCTTTGTCCAAATACCCTTCAGCAGCTTTAGAGGATGTGGAGTTGATGAATAATGCACAGTTAATCCTGATGGAGCTAGAGAAGGCAAGTATTATTCTTCCCTATGCGTACACTAGAGCAGGAGGGCCATTGTCTTCATAGAGCCTCCCACAGTGTCATCCCTTTGCAATGTGTAAATAGAACATGTTAAAGGACTCAGAGGAAGCCCCACAATCAGGATGCTGGGCATGGTTTTGTAGGTGCAGGCACAAGTGGCCTAGGAGCTGGAGCTCTCCTGTTTCACCAGGTCAGTGGTTTTGGAGTGTGTGGGATGGAGTTGCCCTTGACTAAAGCAACCTGTTTGTTGTTTTCAGGAAGAGTGGGATCACAGCAGCAGTGGGAGCACAGGATCCTGGCCAGGGTCGGGCTCCAGGCAGGGCTCTGGATCCAGGTCTGGCAGGCACAGGAGAAGCAGCCAGTTCAGGCAATCAACCAAGGTACACCTGGTAGTGACATGCTGAAGCTGTGTCCTGTGCTTGCTGCTTCTGGGAGGCGTCCCCCTCACAACATGTTTGTGGTGTGTGTCACACGTAGGTGTGGGTGCATGTCAGCTGTGAAGGACACTTCAAAGACCTGTTTAATTCACTCAGGATGTGTGACCTGCTGAGGTGTGCTGAGTGCCTTAGCATTGGCATAGAACTCCCTAGCCAGCTGCTTAAGTGCAAAGGAAGTCAGGGGTTTTTTTTCTGGATTTGAAGTCTTGGAGTATTTCAGTTTTGGGAAATCAAGAGATGTCTGTAGTTATTTGCTGGCAGGTCTTCATTACAAGTTGAAAGCTGAGTGGACAGTGCATAGATGGTGTTAAATGGTGACCTTGAGTCCAGCTGCTTTCCTTGCGTGCTGTCTGCAGGGATAGATGGAGAGTTACCTTCCTACCCTGTAAAACACTGTAAGAATCCACCTTTTATAAGGTTTTAGGTCCATCCTTGAACTCAGACTAGGGAACATTCCTGCTAGTTTCAGTCAGCCTGTGTCCTCCTGTCTTCTCTTGCAGTCGCTCTTCTTTTTTACACACGTGAGCACCAGTTATGTCAGAAGTGGATGGCAGACTGAGGTTTGGAGCCTGTGGTCCAAGTCCTTGTCCATTCATCCATTTCATCCTCCTGAAGATCTTGAGGAAATAGCTTTTCCTTCTGAGCCATGCTGTGGTGGGAAAGGACCCATAGAACTAGGTTGTATCTAGAAAATGATGCTCCTTTCTGGTGAGAAGGAGACTCAACATATCCTTTCTTCTTTCAACAGGGATAATACAGTCTTCCTCAAAATTTCTCTATTTTTCTTATGAAAACCTGCAGTTTTCAACATGGAAGCCCCAAATTGGAGCCTTTTCAGACAATTCAGTATCTATCTCATCTTTTTTTTTACTTTCTACTGAAGTGCAGCCAGGGGTTGTAGGCAGCTGAGAAGGAGGAAGAGTGGGGGAAGCTCCTCAAGCTCAGAACTGAAAAATGCTTAAGCAATACATGACACAGGATAATCCCTGAATTATAGCAGGGACCCAGGTGGCCACTTGGTGTTGCGGTGATGATTTAACCTGGTTGCAGTTGTGCAACAAAGGACACGATTTCGTATTTTTTTCCTGGATGATGGGAATGAGGCGAGAGGTGGGACGCTGAGCTAGGCTTTGGAAAGCTGCTGTGTGCATGCAAATGCTGACTTTGTGGGGAATTTGCTGAAGCTGCATGCATGGTAAACAGCCAGAGTCCACGTGGGCCCGTCCCTGTTTGTGTGGGCAGCTCCAGGGGCTGGGCAGCAGTGGATGGAGGTCATTTGTGCTCACAGGGGCAGGAGGACAGAGATTGTGGATGTGCATTTAAACCACACTGTGTGCAGGATCTGCTTTACTACATCTCTCATCTCTCAGGACTGGTGTTACTCTTGAAAGCGTCTCTCTCAATTATCATTCCGAGTGAATTAATTAATTTTCATCAGTACTAACTCCGTCTCAGTGAAAAAGATTATCTAAAGCTCAGGGTTGGGTCACAGGGAGCTTCATGTTAAGATTGCTGATGGTTATAATTGCAGTCCTGGGGGGACTGTCAGCAAGTCACTGCTTTTCTTAAATACATGCAATTTTTAATCTTTTTTTGTACCTGGATTTGAGAATTAGCTTTTTGAAGTCTTACTATTAAGTCTTGGCACTGTGCTGTGAGCATTTTAGCAAGCTCCCTGCAGCACAGGGCTGCAGGGCTGCTCCCTGTCCTGTCAGCTGACACAGAGGCTGGTTCTAAAGACAGGTGGTAGAAGACCAAAAAGGTGTCTTGAAATGGCCACAGTGACTCACGATTTAATGACAAGGGTGTTATCACTGGGCCCTGGCGCCGTCTGTGGAGTCTGGCTGATGCTTGGAGTGTCTCCAAGAGGTTATAGGGACATCTTACAGGAGGACCAGGTTTGGGTGAGAGCATCCAGCTGCTGCCTTTGACCTGCAATGGATTTGTCTGCAGGAGGTTTCTCTTCTTTGTGTGATAGCCATGATAACCTGCACATGTGTGCTCCCATTATAGTGCATTTGGATGCTTGTAAGGATTTAAAAAACTAATTCCTCTCCTTGGTGGGAGAAAAGCGTGCTTACATTTGCCTAAAATAAAAAGCTCATCTTTTGTAACTTATCACGGGAATTACGTATTTCTGGTGGTTTGTTTCTGAGCAGAAGAGTGCCAACTTGCAGATCCCCAGGGGTTAAAATCATAATCCATAAGCCCCTTGGAGAAGACTTAAAATGGAGCAATGTGTCTGTGTTTGGAGTTTCTGGTGTTTAAATTGGTTGTGCTGGAAATGCCTGTGAAGTGTAACCATCTGTTCACCAAGGACGTGTGTCCCTGACATTGGTTGGGAAAGTGTTGCTCACTTTGTGAGCAGATTGAGCTCTGGGACTTCATTAAAAAATGGTCACATTTTTTATGGGTTTCTAATATCTTGGTTAATATTAATATTAATACTTGAAAATGACAGAAGTCATTTGATGGGGAATAGATGGAATCCACCTTCCTTAACATCTGTTTTGCCAGAGTGGGACCATTTGGACAGAGATACTTAAATAATCTGACTATGTGCAAGATTATGAGTAATCTGAATAAGAAACATTATCGGGAAAATTGGTTAATATGGAATTCCCTATGTGCAGTGCATTCAGTCCATCTAGACTGAGTCAAGTCTGATTTTTCCTGAATGGTCTTGAATGGCAAAATCCAACCTGCTTTTACTTCAGGTGTAAAAGTGTGGAGAGGGCAGCCCTCTGTGCAGGGAAGACATGTGAGGGCTGATGACTGTGAAGGGGCTTTGAATAACACGTGGGGTCTTGGCTTTAGATGCTTGTGCTTTGGGTTGTCCATTTTGACAAAAGGAGCTGCACAGGAAAATTCAAGGTGTTTCACAGATGCCTGGAGGTTTCTTATGATGCCCATGGGGAAAGACCCTGGGGATGCTGGTGCCAGCAGCTGGACAAGAGCCCAGGTGGGCAATGGCCCCGGGGCTGTCCCAGCCAAGGGGTGACACAGCCCCAGGGCAGTGCCTGTCCCCTGTGCTGGCACTGCTGGGACACCTCCAGTGCTGGGGACAGCTCTGGAACCCTCAGCACAAGAGAGACAGCGAGGGGCTGGAGCGCGTCCAGGGCAGGGAACGGAGCTGGGGAAGGGGCTGGAGCCCCAGCAGAGGCTGAGGGAGCTGGGAAGGGGCTCAGCCTGGAGAAAAGGAGGCTCAGGGGGGACCTTGTGGCTCTGCACAACTCCCTGACAGGAGGGGACAGCCGGGGGGATTTGGGATCTTATCCAGGGAACAGGGACAGGAGGAGAGGGGATGGGCTCAGGCTGGGCCAGGGGAGAGTCAGGGTGGACACCAGGAGGAACTTCATCACAAAAAGAAATGTTGAGCATTGGAAGGGGCTATCCAGGGTGTTGGTGAAGTCCCAATCCCAGAAAGTGTTCATGGATTGCCTGGATGTGGCACTCAGTGCTCTGAGCTGGGTGACAAAGGGGAATCAGGCAAAGGTTGAACTCATCTTGGAAGTCTTTTCCAACCTAAATGATTTTATGAATCTCAGCCTGCTCCCTGGATCTTGGTGGATCATGGTTGTGGACATGGGGCAGGAGGACAGGGCTGGAGTCAGAGCTGAGCCTATAAATTGTCTGCTCCATGTTGTCCACAGCTTTGTGTCCCCAAGGCTGAAACTCTGTCACTCCTTGCCTTCATGGTGCACTTTTGCAGTGGGCAAGGGGACTCTGCATTGCATCGAGCATGGATTCACATAGGAGTGGAGGAGTCCACATGCAGAACTAGAACACTTCAGCAGCTGGCAGTGGGAGAGGCTGTGCCAAGCTCTGTTGTGGTTCAGATAGCACTGTGCCTTCTGGCAAGTAACTGCCTTTCCCTCCCTCCTAGAATGGCAACAAGGAGAGCTCTCTTGACATGCTGGGCACAGACATCTGGGCTGCCAACACCTTTGACTCCTTCAGGTAAGCTGGATTTAAAATGCTTTAAGAGAAACATGGACTCTTAAGATGGACTGTGCCTTATTTTAGCCCTCACCAGTGTGTCCATCCTGCTGATGGACTATCAGGCACCAGAGAGTACCCTGGTAGTAGTGATATCACTGTTCCTCCTCTTCCCCATCTCCATTTAGCTTGTGGCATCAAGCATAATCTATTTAAAGCATCCTGTGTGCTTTGGAGAGGCCAGTGGATGGGCTTGCAGTACAAACACCTGAAACCAGTACAGTATAATTACTTGTAGTCACCCCAGAGCTGCACAGGCAAGACTTGAGTCACTCCTAAGCTGCTGCTCTGGGATTTTACTCTCCCATTAGTTGGAGGTACCATTATGTGTTGACTTCTTAGCTGCTGGGAAGAACTCTTCAGCTGCTGTCACAGTGTGGGGAAAGCAGTGAAATATCCTTTCTGTCCAGTTTTATGCATAATCTGCAGGTGTTGAATCTCTGGAGCAGACGGGTTTTGCAAGACCAGAGAGAGCATCATTTCATGGACCTGCTGTGATACTCTCTTGGTACAGAGAGCAAGTATATCTTGCAGAGTATCTTCTGTATCAAAATTGGAGGCTTAGATCAAGCCACAAGAGCTCAGTGTACCTAAAAAAAAACAAAAAAAAATGGAAAGAGATGCATCAGTGTGAAGGCTGGAGGTTCACATCCATGTGCTCTGCAGCTGGGAGTGGTGCTCCCAGAAATGCCAGCTTTCCTTGTCTGCAGGCTCTGATGTGCCCTCTGCTCTTCAGATCAGTGGTGTTTAATTAGTGGTGGAACTTCCTTTCTCTGTTTTTCCCTGTTTTTCTCTCCTAGTGGTGCAACGTGGGACTTGCAGCCTGAAAAACTAGATTTCACCCAGTTTCACAGAAAACTGCGAAACACCTCCAAACACCCATTGCCTCACATAGACAGAGAAGGGTGAGTGCTGTGTCTGCAATACTCTGCTCTTCAGGAAGGTCTTTACCTTCTCCCTTGCTCTAGGAGCTCTGGCTTGGTGGCACACCTCAGATAGAAGACATGGGAAGAAGCACTGGACTATTTACAGAGTTTGAGAATGCCATGATCATGACAGGAGTCTGGCTCCTCTGTCATGCAGTTTTGGACTGGAGTGGAGTTCTTCTCTGTATTTTTGCATTGCCTGAGAGATCTCAGTGTTTAAATAACTCTGATCCAAGTCTAGATCCCAGCATTCTAAATTTAAACGTCTCTCTGGATATTGGAGGAAAGTGCTGACCTGGTTACAGTACCAAGTTACAGAAAGACAGGGCTTCCACTGTTCTTCCCAGCAAGAGTTCAGGGAAGGAGAGAGCATCAACGTGTTCCATGAAACTGTGAAAATGTTCAACAGCTTGTTTTGGTTGTGACAGCCTCCACAAGCTTCCTTAGTATTTCTTACTGGTTGTTGGTTGGTCAAATTAAATAAATGTGTGCTGGCACCAAGTGACTCACCAGTGTTGCTTGGACGGGTATCACCATTTCCCTGCAGGTTCTCTGCAGATAGAGAAACAATCATTCCCTGCAGCCAGGCAGGGGTCAGGCTCTTCTCTTCTCCTGTAAGAAATGGCAGGATAAGAGGTAAAGGCCTCACATTGCATCAGGGAAGGTGTAGATTGGATGTTAGGGATAGTTTCTTCGCAGAGAGAGCTGTCCAGCACTGACACAGCTGTCCAGAGCAGGGATAGGATCCCCATCCCTCGAGACATTCAGAAACCATGTGGATGTAGCAGTTGGGTGCCTGGCTCTGTGGTAGCCTTGGCAGTGCCAGGGGAATGCTTGGACTTGGTGATCTTAGAGGTCTTTTCCAGCTGTAACAATTCCATGATTCTGTAGGTCAGGTTTTCTTCACACTGTCACTCACAGCATAGAGGAAGCAAAAAAATTAGAACAGGTCTAAAAGACAAGGGTGCAGCTGATATTCCATCACTGCCATGTTGTTTGCAGGGATGGAGATCCTGTCATGGAGACATTTTTCTTCTGATAATTTGGTTTTGCCGAAGTGCTGGCCAGTGCCATATGCCTGGTCTGCACATCTTTTTAAGAAGACAAGCTTAGAATAATTGTCAGAACAGTTGATTGGGAACAATTAGAAACATCCAGCTAGGCCAGAAATCGCATACCAGCCCAGGCTCAGCATCTGCAGTAGGCTCCTAGGCTAAAAGGACAAGAAGACTCTGACTTTTCTGCCCTGCTAGTAAGGTATACTGTAGGTTTATAAAGAACAGTTTTCAGAACATTTGAAACAATGTAACACTAAATTTCTAAGGCACTAAGTCTCTTAAGTTCAATCCCAATTTTTTCAGACAAGTCTGAAAAATGAGGTGAAGGGGCCCTCTGTAAAATAAGATATAATGTGCTTCCTCCCTAAAAGAAGACACAATATGCTCATGGTTGATGGCACTTGCCAGGTGATCGTGTCAGTGACATCTGCTATGTGCAGGGAGGATGGAACAGGGTTGATACTATGATTTTCCTCTGGTTCCTGCTGTATTGTAAATGCCCACATTGCAAACAAGTAAAGGAGGTAGTGTGGAGGTGAGATATTTAATCACTCCTAAATATTACAGCTGTAAAAGTGGAGTAAGAATTAGTGTATCTGCAGAAAAGCTAAGCAGATGCTATCAGCACAAAACAGTGCATGTCCCAAAATGCATGCCATGTAAGTAACCTGGCTAGAACCAAGGAAGCAGAAAGAAGGACAAAATTGTTCTTAATTTTTAACTTCTAAAGCTGACTGTATTGTAGATTCATCAACTCTCTGTGGTGAATCTGCACTGAGATTCAGCTTGCTGATCCTCCATGAATCTTCACTTGCTAGCTAGGCATTTTCCCCTCTTGCTTGAATGGGAGGCTTTTTTTAACAAACTAGCTGTGCAGTGAAAAAAATAGGGAAAAAAAAAAGGAGTATGCTGTTCAGTGTGTGTTTCAAACACTAAAAGAACCATTTTATTCCTTAGTCTGATCAATTGCCTAAGGCTGGCCATATAGTTGCATCCAATTGTGTGACCTCAAGTGGCTTTTGGTTGGGTGAAACATTTTCCTCCAGGAAGACACCTGCTTTTATTGGAAGATGCTGTTTGGTGGCATGCTGAATAATCGAAAGTGGAGCTATTAAGAAAAAGTGGGGAACTGTACCGTGTTTCTAACCTGAATTCATCTTTCATTGGCTTTAATTTCCAGTGCTAGCTCTCACTCTGCTTGTACTCTTCCATATCAAACATCCTTTTGTAGCTGGTATTTCCTCTTCTCTCCAGGTGTCTCCCAAGTACATGTATCACTTGAGTTTTTCAGGTACTCTAAGGAATTTCTCTTCTGCCTCTGAAATGTGATGGCCAGCGCTGCCCGTGGCCCTGTGTCTGGGGCTCAGCCATGCTCTCTAGAGGAAAGCTGCCTTCATCCCCCTAATCTCTGCCTCCTCTTCATCCCCTGCCTTTTTGCCACAGTTCAGCATCAGAAATTCAGCCTTTTCAGATGACTTTTTTCTACAATACGTTCGTGTTCTGCCCCTGCAGCTGGCATTATTTGTCCCAAGATGTGTGACATGATTTTTCTCATCTATATAAATGCATATATATTAATATTTTTCAGATGTATGTTTCTGTACGTGTATGCCACTTATTTTTACCTTTGTAAGTCAAAGTTAGGATTTCGTCTGTGATGGAAAGTCATTTGTTGAACACTTCTGATTTCCAGTAAATATAGAATCACAGAAAGGTTTGGGTTGGAATGGTTTGAATGACTTTCAAGATCACCTAGTCCTATTCCCCTGCCAAGGGCAGAGGCACCTTTTACTAAGCCAGGGTGCTCAAGTTGATTAAGGTTAATTAAATTGCTTCCCTTCAGCTTGCTAGTTTTTGAGCCTGATACTTCAGCACATGCCATTTTTCTGAATTGTTTCCTCCCATTTCCTCTAAGTCCAGGACCTGTTTCTCTCTGACTTCTAGGCACTGATTACCTGGGTCTGCTGTTACCAAAGTCTCTACTGTATCTTATTTAACAATATCTTGCTTCTAACTGACAAAAAAAATTTATCATTCTTGCATAATAAAAAATATCATCTCTGTTGTCTGTGAAAGTAGAAGGATGATATTTATTGACTGGTTTTTTTCTTTTTCTGTATCATCAAAAACTCTTTGCATCCACCTGGTAATTTGGCTTTTTCCTTTCTTGTTCGATGAAAGTCCTTCAGCTACCAGTTCTGTGTGTGGTGTGTGAGTGCTTGACTTCTCATCCCAATTTCTTTGTCTTTCAAATTGTCTGTTTATATTTGTATCGATTGCTGCTTCCTGTCTGAGGTGTGTGTTTGCTGATTTTCAACACCTTTCTCAGCAGGGGAGCTGGAGCTCCTGCCGAGACCAGCAAATGAGCAGTGCTACAAATGAAACGTTTCTCATTACTCTTTTTGTGCTCTCATTTCTGCTGTCCAGGTGGGCAGTGCTTTCAGTTTTACTTGGTCTGGAAATCGAGTAACCCAGGGTTCAGGACTGCCTTTGGTTTTCTCACTGCTGCTACTATGAAAGTGTTTGCAATCTGTGGCAGATGGTGCAGGTGGAGAGGACTGAGCAGTGCATTTAATTTTGTATTAACAGCTTTACGCCTGCGTGGGAGTGTTTTGGAGGCACAGCACACTTGCTCCAGAGAGAGCCTCTTTGTTTCCATGAGAGGCCTTTGCAGTAACAACTGATATTCCCCTTGTGCCGTAATAGAAAATTAACTGTATCTCCAATGAGTTTTCACGTGGTTTTGTTTTGTTTTCCTCTTGCCACAGGCTTGGAAAGGGGAAATACGAGGATGGTGACAGCATCAACTTGAACGACATAGAGAAGGTCCTCCCAGTGTGGCAGGTAGGTGATGAGGACACCTGCCCCTGCCATGGTGGGGACCAGCAGCAGCACCTTCCCTGCCCTGTGTTCCCTTAGGAAACCCTCCTCAGCAGTGGTAAAGCTGCTGGGCTGTGATCCTTTGGGGGTTGGGATGCAGATTTGTGGTTTCAGGTGTTAATGCTGGCCAAGGGCGGTTGCCACGCAGACTTTGTTGGGGGGTGATGCACTGAGGGCAGTATTTACCTATATATGTACATGTGTGGATGTACACGGGGCTCATATGTTGGAGAACAGGAGATTCTGAAAAGCATCAACCTCTCCTGATAGCTCCAAAATAAATTGCTGTCAGGAAGCCAGCAGTGCCTGTGTGCTGACCCTGGTATTGCCCCTTTGGGGCAGTGCCTATGTTTATATGCAGTGGTAGTCTACATGAATGTTTTCTCCAGCCTGTTCTTTCCCCAGATCTCTCTTTGCAGTTTTGGCAGTTCTGGTTAAATGACCTCTGATGCGTGGATGTTGGGGAATAGCAGGATGAAACCCCACAGTTCAGAAGTTAGGCTGAGTAAGTCAATTTGTCAGCATCATACAGTTTTCTGTTTTACAGAGCACTAGTCCTCAAAGGCACTGAGTTCCCTGAGCTAGACAGGTTTCAGAGGATGCTCAGTGTGTTTTTGCAGAAGCCTCTTTGCCTCCAGAGGCAAAGTTGAAAACATCTCGTGCTGTGTTAGTGTTACCCTTTTCAGTGCTGAGCCGAGAGCTCGCTGGGCTTCTTGGTCATGCGTCATGCAGGGAAAAGCTTTGCTCATCCTGCAGACCATGTGACAATCTGCCTTACTGTTTCTTTTGGGTGAGTTATTTGGCACTGGACACATGAAGGAGTGGAGAAGGGCAGCTGACTTTGGCAGGGAGAAGCACTGCCTGCAGCTGCTTCCTGCTCAGTCTCTTCCATGTTTGGTATGTCTGGACTTTAGGTCACGGGGAAAAACATCAGGTTCAGCTGATACAAACCCCATTAATTGTGCAAAATAAGGTTAGTTTCTCTGGGGAGTAATTGGAAATGAAGAATCAAACCATCTTTGGTGCAAAGAACTGATTACCTTCAAGAGGATTTTAATCAACAGCTGTGAAATATGCCAAGTCCTCCTGGTCTGGTTATCATTTCATCGTGTCCTAAGAGTGCATTAAATACAATGAATTAATTCCAATATATACATTAATATCTGGTTTGATTGTTAGTGTGATGTCTCTAAATTGGAAGACCTAGTGGAAATGCTGGATTTGTTTGTGCCTTGGGGCAGATTCATGCAGTGCTGCATTAATTTGCAGACATGGTTACCTTGGCATGTACAGCCAGTCATATGTGTCTGTGGGAGATAGGACCCAGGTGGCTCTGGGTGAGCCATGTTCAATATGGACAAGTGAAATACTTGCAGACAGCTCGTTTAATCCTGACATATCATTGTTAACTGGATTTGAATGCAGCCCTGCAATGCTGACAGTGATTTTACTGCTCTTTGTCCTTTGTTTTAAATGGCTCTGTGGAGCAGTATGGGGGGGGTATAGGGGAAGGTATTCCGTTATATGAGCCTGTGAAAGGAAAATCCTTCACCCCATGGGGTTGTCCCACACTGTTATGTTCATGTTGCATCCTGAAGAAGAGGCTTTTCAGGTTGGTGATACATAAACTCCTGTTCTGGCTGTGTTTGAGAGCTCATGGGTCGCTTACTGCAGGTGTGCAGAGATGGAGGGTCCAATCTGAGCATCCTCTAGCCCCATTGGGGTAGTCTGAGCATCCTCCAGTGCTACTGAACCTGTCTTAGCATCCTCCAGCACAACTGGGCTGGTCCAAGCCTCCTCCAGCATGACTCAGGTGGAAATGTTTATCTGCTGGGCGTTCTTCAGCAGCCATAGAAAGGTTAAAAGCTCCACATTTGAGAGAGTTAGTGAGTCTTGCTTGCAGGCTGCTTGGAGATTTGGGTGCCTTTGGTGTTAAGGTGTGATAGACGCAGTACATGAATCTAGAACTAATCTCCAGTGTACATCCAGGTCAGTATGGGTATCTACAGAGAGATGCAGAGATGTCCCTAATTAAGCAGAATTTTCTGGTTGTCTGTGGGTTGAGCAGACTGTTCTGGATATCTGGGTGTTAATATCCCTATACAGGAATTTTTCTGCTGGAATCTGTCAGTAGTATTTTAACAAAATATTGCAAGGAAAGCCTATGATTATTTGGCAATTATAAGGTGGAAAAACAAACAAAACAAGACAAGCCTAAGCGACCTTTCCCCAGATCCTTTTCTTTTGTTTGGAATTCATGCATCCCAGTCCTTGGGGATGCTCTCACAGCATCTGCCAATGTGGTGTTCCCTCTCAGTGTTGGTGTGCTCTGCCATCTCGTGGACATGCACAGGCTTCACAATTCCTTCACCTCAGCTCGTAATTTGAAGCTTTCTCTTGCTCCATCCTTTCAAAATCCATCTGAGGCGCTGGTTTTTACTGGTGAATAGGTTTTTGTTTTTGAAAGCTTCATGGCTGGCAGCTCATGAGGTCATTGCCTTGGCTCAGCTAATGAGCCATAACCTTTCATCTCTCCTTACTCATAAGAGTCTGCAGTAGGATTTGGGCAGTAATTCACCAAAGTACTGCCAAAAATTGCTCTTTTGAAGGTAAATGTTCTCCATTCATAAGATCTGCCTTTTACTGCACACCAGGGAGCATCTGCTGCATAGGGAGCCACAGCTCAGGTGCAGAAAGAATCTTTATTATCCTCTCCATTTTCACATCAGCTGTTTTGTTGAAGGAGACCACATAACCACCTTGGCGTCATGAAGACGTCACAGGGAGGGCTGAGTCAGCCTTTTGCTTTTGCTCCCTTTGGCAAACACTTGGGAAGTCTTTCAGGCTTGGATGTGTCATATCCAAGTATTCTGGTCCCAAATTTAGTCTTCAGAGTCCTTCACAAGCAAGCTCTTGGCAAAATCTACACTTACCAGAGAAAATAATCCAAGAGGTCATGTTCTGCAAGATCACAGGATCATGGAACGGCTTGGGTTGGAAGGGACATTTAGGCTCACCCCCTTCCAACCCCCATACCACGGGCAGGGACACCTTCCACTATCCCAGGTTGCTCCAAGCCCCATCCAACCTGATTTTGGGCACTTGCAGGGATGGGGCAGCCACAGCTGCTCTGGGCAAGATCCACCCCGCTCCTTCCTGTGGAACTGCTGTAACTCACAAAGGACACGGGAGGCTGCATGTCACAGGGGTGTGCTGTGAATGCTGCTAGGCTGAAGCTGAGAGTTTTGGGACATGTCTCCAGTGGTTTCTGGACTGGTGTGTTGCAGAGTTTGCTGGACTCTTGCCTTCAGGATGGGCTTGCCCTCCTTTGAATGCTGGGAATGTGCCTTCACTGCCCAGCTGCTCCTTCTCTTGTGTTTCAGGAGGTAGAAATGTGGCACTTCTGAAAGGCATATTGGGCTTTATTGTTGTAGTGAGATAAACTTGGAAGATGGCATTGATATCATTTGGTTTGGCATCTTACTGCCAAAGCTCATCTCCTTCCGTTTCCTTACTGATTCTTGACCCTTTTTGTCATATGCTTGCAGTTACAATAAACTGCTTGTTTCTCTTCTGGCTGCGGTCGTCATCCAGCTTCCTTGTTGGAAGAGAAACAAGGGAGTAGCTCCTTAGGAGAAAGGCAGACTCTCTAAGTTGCTCACATTCCTCTTAGCACCACTGTGTTCCTGATTTTGTCCAAACAGGATTAGAAGCACCAGGATTCCTGATCCGGTTTGTAGTTCATCCAGTTTGTAGCTCAGGTGCTTAGGCAAATAGACTCCTTATTTAAACTCTTTTCTTTTTTCACAAATGCCTGTGTTTGAAAGCAAAAGCAAGCAAGCTGCAGGTTATTCTTTCAGCCTTGATGTTATGCTGCTTTTTTCCTGTTGCTGGAAAACCACTTGAATTGAGGGACCTACAGGCAGCTCTGCCCATTTTTAATGGGGCTTCTTCTCACTGACAAGTATTTTCAGTCAGACCTTACAGTTCAGTGTAGAGATCATGTGAGTAAAGGTGGGACCTGTGCATGGGCTGGTCACTTGGGATTCCTGCCCCAGGTGGGACACACTGGAGCATGGTTTGTTGCACTCAAAGTGTAGAGGTCTAGGAAGGGCTGGATGATTCCCATCTGAGGTACCCATGTCCTTTCCCTATCATCTCTGTAGGGTGCAGAGATGGACCAGCTCACATGTGGATTTGGCCAGATATGGAAGGTTCCTAAAGAGAGATAAGGTGTGCAGGGGAAGAGGATAGATGATGGGCAAGCAACCCCTTTGCTGTCACTCTGCAGACAAGGAGGGGAGATTGATGTCCAGCACTGGTGTGAGGGCTTGTTGCTGGATCCTGTAGATTACTGATCTTCCCAGGGAGGTGGTAGCAGGAGAACAGGTGTTTTTGGAGCTCACAGACAGGTCTTTGGCGGTGTGATGTTATTTACTATCACCATACAGAGTTGTC
>WBND01001422.1:109157-131607 GCA_013398595.1 Tychaedon coryphoeus
TTGGGAAGGCTCAAGCAGGATCCCTTTCAACCTGCACAGCCACACTGGCCAGACACGGGCATCCCCCTGCCCACTGCCCTTCCTTCCAGGAGTTGAGGGGAAGACTCTGCCAGGGGTTGCAGCACGGAGACTCCACTCCTGGGAAAGGAGGTTGTTGAGGACGAAGCCTGCACGTCACTGGGCTCCCCACTGAAGGAGCAGTCCTCAGATGATCAAAAAGCCACCCCTGACACCCTGTGGGTGTGCAGCTGGTGTGACTCAGCCATGAGTGGAGCTGCTGGGCAGCACTGCAGCTTCTTGCCAGGAGGGAGCACTTGGAGGTGAGGTCTGGAGGTTCTTTGGCTCCATCAACACCTTTTGCTGCCTTTTACCATGGCTCAGTGAGCAGGACACAGCATGGGCAAGGACAGTGGCTTTAAACTTACTGAGGGCAGGATGAGATTAGGCATTGAGAAGGAATTCCTGGCTGTGAGGGTGGGAAGGGCTTGGTACAGGATGCCCAGAGCAGCTGTGGCTGCCCCTGGATCCCTGGCAGTGTCCAAGGCTGAGTTGGATGGGCCATGAAACAACCTGGGGCAGGGTGGAGCAAAATGAGCTTTAAAGTCCCTTCCAACTGAACCCATTCTAGGATTCTGTGATATCTCTGGGCAGTAATCTGAGCCCTGGTACGTATAGGGCACAGATGATTCAACAGCTCTGCAGAAGTTTGAAGTTCAGCCAGATTTATATCTAGCTTCACTCCTGGGCCAGCTTGTCAAAGTGTGAGTCACCTGCCCCAGCACCATCCCCAGAGCTGCACACGTAGGGTCCTCCCATCACTGAGTGGTCCATGTGAAACACCAGGAGCATTGAGGTGGAGCAGTTGGTATTCAGCATCCACTGGGGAACTTGTTTTGCCTGTCACCTGTGTGTCAAGCTGTGGTGGGCTGAGGAGAGGTTCTCCACCCAGCTGCTCTCATTTCTGGCATTGTGGGCAGCACTGAGGCCTTACATGCTTGGGGGTGTCAGTGAAAATACAGCTGTGCTTCACACCCCATGGCAGGTGGTGTGGCCACGATCCTGCTGGCAGAGCACACCATGGGAGGGCTGCCATGCTCACAGCTCCTTTCCTGATGCTGGCAGCAGCCAAAAGGATTCTGCATTTTGTGCATGTGCAAGGATAAAGCATTTCTGTAAGAGTCAGAGAGTTCTGTGGGCTCAGCACTAATGGCTATAAAAAGATAAACCTCTGTGAGTTTGACAGGACATGGTCCTCTTGAGCAGGACATCAGGGAATGCATGTCCACTGCTGTTCTCCATATCTGCTCTGTGCTCCTTGTGTGCCTAGCTAAAGACCCATGCAGAAGGGTTAAAAGATACTCAGATCTAAGCAAATTTTATCCTTTCCTTTCATTGTTCCTTTTTTTCTGATGCCAGGAGGCAGTGGCAGGAGCAAGCCGGGTGCATTTCCCAGCTGCAGGGTTGCCACCTCTCTATTGAGAATGGCTTTGTCATTACATAAAAACTTGAAAACACAAGACCTTTTATACCCTTTTTTTCTTCACAGTCTTGGTGACTGAAGTGACCCCTGTCCTGCAGACTAAATTTAACCCAAATAGCCAGGCTGCCAGTAGACTTTATGGCATCAGGAGGCTTTTGCAGGTTGTTTTTATCCATCTCTGCCACTGATTGAAAGACTTTATGTACCACTAGCAAAGCATGTTACTGTTATGAAACCTCAATAGAAATGTGTGGCCTGCTGGATAGGCTCAGGGTCTTATGATGTTGCTTCACTGAAAGCAAAATAATTGCTCTAGCAAAAAAAAATACAGAACTTCAGCATGTGGCTGTGGTGGAGGTTATGGTGGAGGTGGTTTTTATGAAAAGTGGGTATTTTGTCAGAGTCTTTTTACTGTGTGGTATCAGGGGCTGGTCTGGAGGTCAGTGAGTTGCCACTGGTGGCTCTTCACTAATGTTCCAGGCCAGGCTTGGAGCAGCCTGGTCTGCTGGAAGGTATCCCTGCCCATGGCAGGGGTGGAAGAGTGTGATCTTGAAAGTCCCTTCCAACCCAAACTACTGTGTGATCCTGTAATTTTTGTGAGCATTTTGGAATGGGAGCAAGAGCTCATGGTGGCTCTACAGCTGTGGAGAATGTTAGGAGAACTGCCACTCTGAGAGTCCAAGGCTTTGGGGGGAACATGGGAGACCTTATTCAGTGCTCACCTTTATCAGAGACTGCTGGGCTTCACCCCCATGGTCACAGGTGCTATTTCAGGTGCCCTAGGTTGTCTCAAACTTCATGCAAGGAGCTGTCAGACACCAGACCTTATGATACCAAAATCACTGGAAGCCAAACAAGGTGCTGCAAGGCAACTCCATTGTCACATCTGGATCCCACTGCTTGTGTCATAACTGCTTTGACCAGGTATGAACTGGAGGCCCAGCTTGCCATTATGCTCAGAGGGGATGTGTTCAGTGAAGTTTGAAGGATGCTTCACCCCCACATAAGAAAAGTTAGCCTGTTCATCTTATAGAGAACAGATTTCCTTGCTTTATTTTGCCTTCCCATGTTGACCAGAACCAAGGAAGTCTGAAAAACAAAGAGATGTGGCAGGAGTTGAGCCAAAACACCTCACACTATTATAGGGATTGCTGGGACAAGGGTTTGTTTCTGGGCTCTCTTCAGCGAGAACAGACACTTCAGACTGGGCATCCTAGTCCTAATTGGGATTGAGACTTCCATTAGAAGGGTATGTAGTGGTAGCACAAAGAGGAACGAGTTCTCACTGCCAGAGGGCAGGGTTGGATGGGCTATTGGGAAGGAATTGTTCCCAGTGAGGGTGGTGAGCTCCTGGCACAGGCTGCCAGAGGAGCAGTGGCTGCCCCATCCCTGGAAACGTCCAAGTCCAGGTTGGATGGGGCCTGGAGCACCCTGGGGTAGTGGAAGGTGTGTCCCTGCCCTTGGCAGGGAGGTTGGAATGGGGTTATCTGTAAGGTCCCTTCCAGCCCAAGCCCTAAGTTATGTGGTAAAGTAAGTACCTGCACCCTTCTTGTTTTTCTTTCCTCTTTTTGAAACCAAATATAACTCAACGCATCAATCACAAAGCATAGAGTGAATTAAAAAGAGACAGGTGAGGTAGGAGAGAGGCAGTGGTGACACTTCTGAGGTCTACCAGGCAGACTGGCTTGGTGCTGCCAACGAGCAGGATTCAACACCAGCCACTGGTCTCTCAGCAGCCTGCGTGAGGTGTGCAGTAGCCTTTTCTTGCCCTTGTTTTTTTTCATGAACAAGTGTCATGAACAGTCAGCAGAACTGTTGTCATCACAGGTGGAGGGGTTTAGCCCTGAGCCCCTTAAAGGCTACAGCCCCTAGCTCACTGTTACATCAATTATCAATTTAAACCTTCTTCCAGAAGAGGTAGCATCTTCTTTATTCTGGCAGAGAGCTGGTGAGTCCAGGTCCCCAGGTCCAGTTGATTCATCTGGTATCTCCTAAGGTAGAAACAGGCTTAACTGGTGAGATCTGAGGAGATCCTGGAGTGGTTATCAGGAGTATGGCTGGGATGCTTTTTGCACATTTTAGTCTAAATATGAGCTTACCCAAGCCTTTGGAGTTGAGTGGGATTTTGGGAAATTGATTGATGAGCTGTGCCTAAGCTGTGTTGTGGATGTTTATGTGTTCCTTTAGATTTGGTCCTAAGTGTAAAGACAAAATAAATGTGTGTTTTAAGGTGTATTATGGACACATGAAATCATGTTAGGATTGGTAACTGGCTCTTAAGCAGAGCAATTTGTAGTCCTAGTTAAGGGACTTACTTTAAAGCTATTTTTCTAGCTTGTGTTTGAGGGACATTATTAATTTATTTTATGTGAAAATCTGCTCCTCTGCATTCATTTTTAGCTAATTCTGTGATCTTAGGCACAGTCTTCTTTTCTTCTGTTTCCTTTCTTATAAAAATTGCTTTCCCTCTTGTTTCCCCAATGGAACTTTACCAAAAGAAGTCTCCACACTTCTTCCCACAACCATTCCATTGGCAAGTCAAGAGGTTGGGGTGCATCCTCTTTGGACCAGGTAATTCTTGTACTAGGAAGGTAAAGAATATCCCAGCCATCACTCAGGAATGTGGCATGCAAGGTATTTGTTTGCAAACTCCTTGCAGTCAGCTGACAGCCCATATTAATGCAGTTTTCATGCTGTCTAGAAAGGATTACACTATTTCCAGAGCCAGTCCATTCATGGCCTGTGCTAAGGCTCCTCTCACAAATAAAAATAGTCACAGGAGCAGCTCTCACCCCGGGTTTGAAGATTGCAAGTTATATTGGGTGAAGGGGAAGGTGACCATGTTTTACGGCTGGCATGAATGTGTCGGTTTTAAGGCTGTGAAATTTTGGAAGAGCCTTAGAAACTCGTTCCCAGAGGTCAACAGGACAAAGCTCTCCTGCTGAGTGAGTGAATAGAAATGAGTTCATAATTACAGAGTATAGTAGCTTTTTCACCATTTTAATTGAGGTTTTTCAGAAAGGAAGAGAACTTAAAACAATACAGAAATGTCTTTTGTTCTTTCAGGGCCATTTGCTGAGGGCTTTGCAGTGAGAGGAGAGGATGTTTATTAAAAACAACAATATCAAGACGTTATTTTAGGTCTGAAGGGCCATTCCTAGCTGGAACAAAACGAAATGCTTAAGATGGACTGGGTACTCACTGAAAATTAGCACTGAGCTAAATTATTTGCAACACATTGCTGAACTTCTGTTGGAACAGAAGAAAGAGAGAGGAAGGGAAGGAATTGAAGAAGTTGAAACACTCCTTTCCTTCTCAGTAGGATTTCCAAATCAAATTAATTAGGTTTAACAGCACATGGGTCTGAACCCTTGAAGCAGCATCTGGAAGTCAGGGGTTTATCCTCATCCTTATGCTCCTGTCTTCTCCATGCCCTCCTGGGAGCTGATGAGGCTTACTGGAGGGGACTTTGGGGGTGCAGTGGGGTCATCTGAAACCCAACAGGGGTGTCACAGCCATCCATGCTGAGCAGGCTGTGGGGGAGTTGAGGCAGCATAGTGGTGGCTGTAGGAAACTGCCTCTTCTCCAAGAGAAGCAAATGCAGGACTGATATTTTTCTTTTTAAGGACAAAAGTGAGTCTGGTAGTGCACTTGCCTGCAACAGAAAATAGCAATACTAGCATCGAGATAAATCGTAGTGTTTAGAATGTAACAATGCAAGAAACTCTTCTAAGCAGCTGCAAGTACCTAAGCAGAGATATTAAAATAACAGGTGCAGTTCTGCCTGATATTTAGAAACTTTGAACCGGTGATGAAGGACAGGTCGTGTTTTCAGGAAGAACTGCAATAAGGGTGCATCTCTGAAAGGAATCATAGAATGGTTTGGGTTGGAAGAAACCTTGAAAATCACCTCATTCCAACGCCCCTGCTATGGACAGGGACACCTTCCACTGTCCCTGGTGGCCCCAAGCCCTGTCCAACCTGGCCTTGGAGACTTCTAGGGTTGAGGCAGCCACAGCTGCTCTGGGCACCCTATGCCAGGGCCTGCCCACCCTCACAGTCAATAATTTCTTTGTAATACCTAATTTAAATATCTTCTCCTTTAGTTTAAAACCATTACCCCTTGTCCTAATCATAGAATATGTCAAAATGGAAGGATCCCATAAAGATCATCAAGTCCAACTCACTCTTCTCACAGTACTACCTGTAACTAAAACACACAGCCAAGAAAGCTGTGCCAGCTGGAGCTGAGCCTCCTTGAGAACAAGATGAAGAGCTCCTTATTGCAGTGCTGGTCCTTTGTGATGAGACTTCTCAAGGACTTAAGTGTTCATAGTCATGACAATCCCAGCAGTGGGTGCTTGCCCTGCCCAGGTAGAGCTGGTGGTGGTAGGGCCCCAGCCAAGGGGTTGGCAGAAGGCAGTTTATGGACAAATGATCATTTTGGTTTGATTTTCTGGGAGTTAATACACTAAACTAATTCTCCAGGCTGCAGGTCCTTGGAGGACAGTAGGAACCCAGTGGTTTGTTCCTTGCAGGGCTCAGCTGGGTGACTGTGTTACCACAGCCTAATGAATTATGGACCTAATTGTCCGCGTGTGCCGCCGGCTGTGCCTGCCACCCCTCCCAGCTGGGACATCACTCCCCTTATCTTGTGGCTGCCATGCCATCCTGCATCAGCAGAGTTCTTAACTTGCAGTTGGATGTGCTGGTGGTGTGCTGGAGCTGGACAGAATGGGCATAAGAGCAAGAGGAGAGAGTGGAGTCACACAGGGCCAGCTGGTTTGGTGACCAGCAGTGGACAGCAGGAAGAGGGTGAAAGGAGCAGGGTATGCATGCAGTGCTGCTTCCCAGCAGTGCTCTCCCCTTCCTAATGGTTGGACTAGATGATCTTAAGGTTTCTTTACCATGTAAGTACCAAATGGCTGCAATAAAGTCTCTACAGAGGCTTTCCCAGGCTGAACAACCTCAGCTCTCTCAGCCTTTCCTCAGAGGAGGAATGCTCCAGAACGCCCTGAGCAATTTTTGGTCCTCCTCCTGAGACACTTTGGTCATCTTCACAGAATCCTACAGAATTTTTTGGTTTGGGAGGGACTTCAAAGATCATCCTGTTCCACTCCCTGCCATGGGCAGGGGCACCTTCCACTATCCCAGGTTGCTCCAAGCCCTGTCCAGCCTGGCCTTGGACACTTCTGGGCATGGGGCAGCCACAGCTGCTCTGGGCACCCTGTGCCAGGGCCTTACCACAGTCACAGGAAGAATTGCTTCCTAATATCTAAACTAAATCTCCCCTTTTTAAGTTTAAAACCATTTCCCCTTGTCCTATCCCTACCTACCTGTGTAAAAAGTTGCTCTCTCCTGTTTTTGTAAGCACTCTTTCAGTACTGGAAGGCAGCAGTGAGATCTGCCTGGAGCCTCTTTTCTCCAGGTGAACATCCCCAGTTTCCCCAGCCTATCTCCAGAGCAGAGGGGCTCCAGCCCTCAGAGCATCTCCATGGCCTCTTGTGGACTCAGTCCAGCAGGTCCATGTCTTTGGTATTGCTTGTATTGGTGCTGCTTTCGTAGCAGATGGTGTGATTTATTTATTTTTACCCAACATGCGAGGAAAATCTTCATTGTGTGTGCATGTGTGGGGTGCTGTTGGGTCAGTGAGGGGTGTAGGATGGGTCACAGGAACCATCCCCAGGACAGACAGCCAGAGAGATGGACAACAGAACACCTCATCAGAGTTTCACCAGCTTCAAGGTGCCTTTTGGCAGAGGACTGCTCTCAGCATCTCCCCTTTGGCAGTGAGGAAACCGAGGTGGGAAGATGGAAAGAGTCTGGACCTTCCCCCACCACAGACCTTGCAGTGAGCCTGTGGCCACCAGATCCTCTTGTGTGTGAGCCCTGCCACCCGTGAGCCTCCCCTGCAGGGCTTCTCTCTCAGTGTCACACAGTGCAAAGCATGGCTGACTACGTGATGCTGTTTCAGCCGGCCAGAATTGAGGGAAGGAAATAAAGCGGCAGGTTCCTCTGCTCTAGGAAACCAATCTGTTATTGAAATGGCTTTCTCTTTGGTGGAGTGTTTCCTGCACAGCTCCTCAGCACTGGAAATGGATTTATCCATCTACACCTTGCTTTCCACCGTGAGTTCATGGAGGTGTTGTTGCTGGAGTGAATATGAAGTGCAATAATTTGTTTCTTTCTCGTGGTTTCCATCCTCAAATATAAATGTGCCACTTCCTTGGAGTGGGCACCCAGGGCTTCCTGCTGCCAAATTGCTCCCCAGAGTATCTGGCAACTGAGCTCAGAGATAAGGGCAAGCATAGGTGGATACTCTCAGTGGGTATGAGTAAAAGGCTTTATGGCACCCACTGTCTCATACAATGTCATTCAATGAAGCCTGGCCCAAATTTGAAGAAGCCCAGCAGCACTTCATTGGTGTGGTTGCATGGTTTGGTTGGTGACTTCCACGACAAGTAGCCACCCTCTCAGCAAAAGAGCATCTTCCATCCACTCCTTCTCCCTGCAAGCCCAAGCTGGGGACATTGGCCCTGGGGACCTGGGAGGGAGCAACAAGCTGAAGCTCTGCAGGGCCTCCTGGCATGGTTAGTGTGTGAAGAAGTTGCCAGCTTAAGTTGTTTGGGCTCTTGTTGCAGAAACAATATTTCTGTCTGACCCCAGTTAGCAACTGATGTTTGCAAAATAAAGAAGTCAAGGCACTGGAAATACTTTCCATTCCGGCTCTTGTCTCAGCCCAAAATATTAGTATTAAAAATATTGCATCTATTATATGCAGCTAATATCTCTGCTGGCACATAAATCACCCAGGGATTTTTCATCTCCATATTAAAAAAGAAAAGAAAAAAAAAGTTAACTGTGCTCTATTTTTGGGTATTTGTTAACTGTTTTGTTTCCATTTATTCCTACTACAGCCACAGCAGTCTGTCTCCAAGGGACCATCTGTGGGAGAGAGTGTCCCTAGATTGATTCAGAAGGTGTCAGGGTCATTGACAGGCATGAAGGCACTGGGTCTCTGCTCTTTCTCTGATAATGTCTTTATTTAGCGTGACAGCCTCTGGGGCACGAGTGGACAACAGGCTTCTTTCTTTCGTTTAAACTAACATTGCTCCAGCCATTCCCAGCATTGTGCAGGTGCTAGGGACCCTCCTAATTTCCTGGTTAAAGCTGGTTGTGCAGGTCCCCAAGCAGCAAGGGCCAACAGCTATGTGACATCAGAGCTGCAGAAAGGTGGCTCAGATCTGTGCTTCCCCCCAGGCAATGTGTTCCCATGCAAACTGACAAGTGAAAACTCATCCAAGAGAAATTAAATTTTGGGAGTGAATCAGACCCTGGCACAGCTTAGCAATTCTGTGGGAGTGTTAGGGGTAGCATGAGAGAGGAGGCAGGAGTGGGGTGAGGAGCAGAGAACTCCTCTTTTTGAAGGTGACCCTGCTCATTGCAAAGGGGGTTGGCTAAATGACCTGTAAAGGGCCCCTTCCAACGCAAACCATCTATAATTCTATGGATTCTTCTTTTGACAGTGGGACAGAGTTAAGTAAACATTCGGGAAACAGCTTAGGATTGTCACTGGGTTGTAATAAATCAATTTCCAGATCAATCCTGGCTCCTAAATCTCTGCATTAAATGCTATAGGCTGCTGCGTCTTGTTTATAGAATTTAGTTTAATGTGTTTGATAAAGGATTCTGGCACACCTAAGTTCAAAACATATCTGCAGCTTGGATTGGTGTTTTACTGGATCCCTGTGTCGGAAGTAACTGCTTGCCATTGACTTCGGGTCATCTCATGTGTCTGGACAGCTGTCAGGAGATCCTGTCAAATCTTGCCTTAGCTCCTGCAGGAAAGACATTTATTTCTTCACTAGAAAGCACTGGTATAAATAGGATATGGAAAAAAAAGCCCCTAGGATGTCTCCTTGCTGCAGGTCAAAGAGGCACAGGGGTCTAAGGGAAGACAGCTGAACACAAAGGCAGCAGGTGGGGGCTCATTGTACTATTTAGGATGTGTCTTGGGGGACAGGACCACAGAGGGATGGTGGTGGGCTGTGTCTGTGCATCTTGGCATGGGTTTAAAGTTTATATCTCTTGGAGGATTATCAGATCTCGGGTTAACTGATCAGCCTGGGTGTATTTTTAAAGGAGGCAGCCTGGAGTCTGAAGTATAAGCTCTTTTATTGCAAGGTAGTAAAAGATGATTCCATATTCATTCAAGCCACATTCTTACCAGTAGTCCGGGATCCGTTTATGTTTGGGAAACATTGTGTACTGTGGTCGTGTCTTAATTTAAACTGTTTTGTCTAAACTGGACTCAGTGCCTTGTCACTGTGTTTTCCGATGGTTTTTATGTAATTTTTGCTATCTTGTTTACAGTCCGCTGAGAATCCAACAGCGTAATTCCAAGTAATGTAGTTTATGAACAGAACTATTTCCAAGCAATTTCTACATGAAATCACAGCAGTGATTTCTACACTGGTCCAGGCAGTCAGCCTTGAAGTCCAGGAGGTGCCTTCCAAGCTGGTTGCCTGCTCTGTGCAGCAAGGGCCTCAATCTCGACATCCCTCATGATTTGTGGGAGATCCAGCAAAGCATTAAAAGAGCTGTTTCAGAGCTATCTCACATGCCATCTGTACTTGGGATGTCTTTCCCAAGCTGGTGTTGCAAAACAGCTCCTTAAATTCTTTCTGAAGATTCATTTCCACGAGGCTTGGAAGAAAATAGCTGACTCAGGCAGGCTGTGCAGCCAAGCATTGCAGAGTGTGAGGGCTGTTCGTTGTGCTTCAGCAGTAGTGAGGTTTGCTTTTCAGTGCTTTTGAGTCCATCCTGAGGGGTGTTGTGCCATGGCCCCTCAGCCCAGCAGCACAGGAGCTGGCTGGTGATCCTGTGAATGGGCTGGGAGAAGTTCGTCATTCATCCGTTTGCTTGTGAGTCGGTGGGAATTTTGGATGTAAAGATGCAGAATCACATTAATACAATAGTTGGGGTTCAAAGAGACCTTTAAAGCTCGTCCAGTCCCATCCCCTGCTGTGGTTAGGGACATCTTCCACTAGAACATGGTTGCTCAGCCCTGTCCAACCTGGCCTTGAATGTTTCTTGGCGTAGGGCATCCACCAGCTCTCTGAGCAAGCTGTGCTGGTGTTTTACAGCCATCGTTGTGAAAATCAGTGCTACCATGTTGGTTTATAGTGAGCCTAATTATGCTCTAGAGGAGCAAACAAGATCATCTTTAACAAACAAAGGCCGATGTGGAGTCCAGGCCCAAAAGAAGGGTTGTCAGCAGTGATTGTACCTCAGGACCAAGGTGGTGGCAAAGAGCATTGTGCCCATGGAGACAACTCACATGAGGGTTTCATAATGCTTTTCCCAGAAGCCAGAGACTCTGAGCCTCATCACAAACATTTTCTCCCCTCACAGTGTTGTTTTGGTTGGCTGTGCTTGTCTTCTGGCATTCACTGTATGTTTTTGAAGATGCATACATGTAAGACTTGAAGTATGCACTTCATCTCAGCTGTTCAAAGATGGTTTAAAATCTTGATCACCACCATTTTGACAGGTGGACTTTCTACGCTTCCAAGATACCATGTCTGTCCAGATGACGTGGGCTCAGTCTAGCAGTTGGGGTGGTCTCTATCCCTGGTGACAGAAAGGCATGAAAGAAGTGTGAATAATTTCATTTTTGTTTTCAGGAGTGAACATGACATCTTGTTCCCTTCTCATCTGAGAAAAATGCAAACAAAAATGAAACTGGAGCCAAGTGAAACCAGTTTGAGAGAGAAAGCCAAAGGGAAAAGACAACACAAATCCTGTATTTTTCATCCTTGAAGCTGGTGGTTATTGCTTTCTGTGGAGTTTTGAGGTTTCTGATTAAATTGTGTGGAACTGTCAAGCTTATTTGAGTGTTTCCTATTCTCAGCCATAGCAAGGTTAGAAAATGGCTGGGGCTGGGCTGTGATGCACCCTGCATCAAAGCAGTACTGAGTTATCATTACCCATGCATGTGAAACATCAGAGTGCCTTTGGTGGAGCCAGGCTTGCTGTAGAGTACTTCCAGGGGAAGTCAGGCCTCTAGAATAGAAATTCAGATCTTTTCTCTAATTATAACAATATTCCCCAGACCTCTTGGTACCAGTTTCAGGTGCTATAAAATTCACCAGGTCCTAACTGGGATGCTTCAGTCCCTCCAGTTTGCACCACAATGCTCTTAAATGGTCAAATCCAGTGATGATGGGTGTTTCTGACCACAGCAGTACTCCATGCCCAAACCTCTCCAGCAGTGCCTGCTTTGGGATACCAGTCCAATTGTTCGTGGTCTGGCTGGAATATGCTTAGTTCAGAAAGACTGGGCCTGAAGACATGAGTTTGTTCAGGGGATGCTTCAGAGGTTTTTGCTTCTTCCTGCCCTTTCTTTCTTCAAGCTGAGTTTTCTGGGCAGCTAGCTAGTACAGCCAGGAATAACCCACATGCCCCATAACTCACATGAGAATTTAATTATTTAGGTGGTGATTCTAAGAGGTTTCT
The DNA here is from genome assembly GCA_013398595.1 of Tychaedon coryphoeus. Classification (NCBI taxonomy): domain Eukaryota; kingdom Metazoa; phylum Chordata; class Aves; order Passeriformes; family Muscicapidae; genus Tychaedon; species Tychaedon coryphoeus. The sequence goes on from WBND01001422.1 coordinate 121,156, forward strand.
TTTTAATTTCCCTCCCTCAGTGGAAGATTGTGTTGAGATTTTCACAAAGAAGGTGGGAGAGGTGGCCTGACATCCCACAGGTTGAGCCCCACCAGTCCTCTATTTGCAGGAGCAGCTGCTGAGTTCCTTGGGGATGCTCTGCTCCCCCAGCATTGAGGGGTGTCATGGATAAGAGAGATCTGGGGTCATCATGGGAATGGAAGGTCCCACAGAATCCATTCCTTTGCAGATCCTGGAAGTGTTCAAGGCCAGGCAGGGCAGGGATTGGAGCACCCTGATGTAGTGAAAGGTGTCCTTGCCCATGGCAGGGAGGTGGAACTGAGTGGTCTTTAAAGTCCCTTCCAAACCAAACCATTCTGTGACTCTGATCTTAATCCATCCCTTGCAGCAACAGTTGCTAATTAATTACAGGCAGGTTAATAGCAAGGCTGATCATGAGATACTTCCAAGACTTAGCTTTATGTTCCTGATCCTCACACAGAGATGAGACCCTGCGCAAGCAGACAGAAGGGTGCAGAGAAACTGTCAAATGCAGTGAGGAATGTGTTCATTCAAGCACCAGAAGGATGCAAGGGATGGAGAAGGTTTGACCTTGGCATCACTCTTCATTCTCAACTTCTTGCCTGAGTGTCTGCAAGTCCATATCCTTAATTACTGGGTGGCCCTGGCTATACCCATCAGGTATTCTGCTCTGCACAGAAGCAGGACTAAATCAGAATTTCTGCTCTGCAAGGAGATTGTGGTGTCCTGGAGAGTTTGTGCTGTGGGGAAGTTGGCTGAGATTGAGGGCAAGTATCCAGGCAGATTCTCCAAAGGCAGGAACTAGCATGTGCAGAGACCTGGTCCCTCAGTCCCAGGATGGGATTTCAGTCTGTTTGGCCATACAAGGTGCTCTGCATTGTGGGGTAAATGTCTTAAGTGCCACTGGCAGTGTATAGAATCTCAGAATTGCTTAGGTGGGAAAAGACCTCTTGGACCATCAAGTCAACCATTCCCCCAGCACTGCCAGTGCCACCACTGATCCATGTTCCCAGATGCCACATCCACAGAGCTGTCAAATTTCTCCAGGGATGGGGACTCCACCACTGCCCTGGGCAGCTGTGCCAGGGCTGGACAGCCCTTTCAATTAAGGAATTTTCCCAATATCCAATTTAAACCTCACCTGGCACAGCTTGATGCCATTTCCTCTTGTCCTGTCCCTTGTTCCCTGAGAAAAGGGCCCAACAGCCACCTTGCTACATCCTCCTGTCAGAGCCAGAAGGTGCCTCCTGAGCCTCCTTTTCTAAAGGCTGAGCCACCTGAGCTCCCTCAGCTGCCCCTCACAGGTCCAGTGCTCTAATGTGACTCCTCACCTCTCAGTGTTGATAGGATTTGCTTACCCAGATGTCTGTGCAGCCACCAGGAGAATGCAGCCCTGCATTGTCCTCCAGCTCCCCACATGCCAGACAAATGGTGGGGGCTCTCCAAAGACTCATCTTGCTCATGGGGATATGGGCTGACAGCACAGAGCAACTGTGTTTTAGACCACAGCTGTCCATGTGTCTAGAGCTATTTTCCCCAGACTTGTGCCTTCCTGCTCCTCTCTTTGGGAGTAAATGATGTAGTAAAAACTTGCAGGAATCGTGTATTTCTGAGCACATAGGCTGGTAATCACCAAGACAGCTGAAGCCTTAGATTTGTTTGCATAGGCTTCTCCAACAGAACAGACATTTGTCAGATCTAAATTCCGTTGAAAGGTATCTCATTTAGTTAATTAAATAAAAAAATGGGTGGAGAAACAATAGTAGAAGCAATACCATCCTATTTCCAGCTTGGCAGCCCTGACTGTCTCCCCCTGGTTTTCAGTACTTTTGCAATTTCTTTGTGACTCTCAGTGTCTCTTTAGTTTCCATTTTGTCTGGTGGCCAAATCCCACTGAAGTCAGGGGGAGTTTTGAACTGAATTGGAATTTGGCCTTTGAAGTGAAAATAGTTATTTAATGTTAAATGGAGTCAAGAGATAAGAAACAGTTGTACTGTCCAGATGCTTTTTCTTGTAGCTGATTTATGGCTCCCTACACGGCACTGCATCCTTAAGGCTAAGGATGATCAGAGGGGGACAGAGGAGGGATTTCCCAGTAACTGCAGCACTTTTCTGGGGTGAATTCTTGCTTTAATTGGTGGTGTTGCTGTGTGATTCAAGCTTAAGCTTCCTCCCTTCAGCATCTCAGATCTAAAAGCCTGAGTTGGGAGGTGCATTTGGGTGCTTCCCTGGCCTGATTCCCTTTACTTGGCACATCACCATCTTGGGACATCACCTTTAGCTGCCATCTGAGCACCTACAGAGCTGCCCTTGAGGAAGCACGAGGCTGTTTCCAGCAACCACAATGGAGTGTGGCAGGACACCCAGGTCTCCATTTTGTCCTTTCCTGGGGCTCTCTGTGTCCCCAGCACCTTGGCCACACCTGAGAGCAAGCATGGGTCATCCCAACCTCCCAGGCTTTGAGATGCTGTGCAGGCAAGAAAGTTTTAAGATCTGAGCCCTGTTCTCCCTGCTTTGGCTCTTCTTCCCTGCAGATCCTATTTCTTCTTGGCTGTTCTTCTTTGCTGGGGTGTTGGGAAGATAAAAGCACACAACGAGTCTTTGACTGAATGCTGGATGGTTGTCTAGACCCCTGGCTGCTGCCAAGTCACAGACATTGCTCCTTGTTTGCCATTCTCCTTACTTTGCCTTTTATTTCATGCAGTTTTTTTTCCCCCAAAACTTTTGTTTAACTCTGATGTTTTCCACTCTTTGGCCAGTAACTACAGAGCTTTGGTCTGTGTTTGCTCTGCACCTTGCCATGGGGACATCACCTTTTAGCTGTCCTGTGGAGGAGATCCCATCCCATCTCCCCCATCCTATTGCAACAGCCCCAAAACGAACAATCTTGCACATTCCGCATCGGCTTAACTAGGTGTTTTTTTAATCTTAAACCTTTTTTTCATTCATTGCCCTTAAACATTAAGGGTTTGGTTTATAATATCATCATGTCTTTAGGAGAAAACTGCCCCTGCATACATTTCTTGCAGGAATTTATGACCAACTTTGGTTCCCAGCTCATTTCCAGGCATTTTCTCCTGCTTCTAAATTATAGCCATGTCTTTGTGCAACTTCTGTAATTTCTGTGCAACATTTACAAGTCAAAGTGACAGGCTGACTTGCTCATAAGCTGAGACTTGAAGTGCAACCAAACAGTTAAACTCAGATATCTGAGAGAAGAGCAAAACCACAGAAAGCAAAAACTCTTGTACACTTGGGCCTGTGAGGGCTTAGTACCAGATAAAGTTTTTAACTAACTTTTATTTTGACATTCCCCTTTTAATAAGCATTGCTCTTTACAAAGCGGTTTATGTGATTGCATTACTGAGAGGAAACAAAGAAATGCCAGGAAAACTTGATGTGGAGAATCTGTACTCATAAAATGCTTGTAGGCTCCAGCAAACAGGAAAGCTTTTCCCATCTCCTTTTTTTTCTTTTTTTTTTCTTTTCCTTTTATTTTTTTTTAATTCCCTGCCATTCAGTTTGCAAGGAAAAAAAAAATAGAAGAAAAACAGAACCAAACACCACACACTGAATATCTCAGAAAACCGGATCTGGTGGTCTGAGAGTAAACACAAATTCCTTCCAGTGCCGTGAACAAACCTCTTCGTCCTGCGTTTGTTTAACACGAGCCCTCACTCTTTATGGTTAAAAGCCAGCTGGCCTCAGAAATAGGTTTTGACTCCCAGGGATGCCAAGGAATACAGATTCCGTGGGCAGATGGCTTTGGCAGGCAGGGTTGGAGACTGCTGACCATTGAAATGTATTTGTGAATGGCTGCTTCCTTCATCTGAGCGCCCTTAGCTGAGCAGTGCCAGTGATGAAAATAAAACTAATTGCTGTGGGATGGGTTGAAAGTAAACACTGCTGTTCATTCAGATTGGGGTGGGGGTTTGGGACAAGGGATGAGGCTGACCAGGTTTTGTATCATGACTACAAAACCAGTACAGAGTCAAACCACTGTGGTCACCACAGCGCTCAAAGTTGTCTCCTTGTGTTTTTAGGGCTGATACTGGGGAGGTGTCCTGTGTCACCCTCAAGCACTGCTCCCAGCACCCTTGTAAAGAGCTGGGCATTAAAACATCCCATGGGCTCTCAGAGCCAAGACCAATACCAAAGAGACAGCAGGCAGAGGGTGCCAGCATGTTTAGGGTAACCCTGGTGAAAATCCAGCCCTGGTGAAAGCAGCCAGTGCCAGGATTATCTCCATCTTAGGTGCATGCTGGATCATGGCATTCCGGCTCTGCCTTCTCCGCTGGGGACAGCCATGCTGCAGCCTGTTTGGAAATCTGAGATGCCTCAGACTGCCAAAGCATTTCTTCCATTCAGCTCTTGTTTTTCTGGGGATTTGCCATCTCGACTTCCAGTTACGGCCAGCACTCAGGGGCTCGCTCACTCTTTCTGAGATGTTCTAGTTTCTCGAGTAGACACTTCAGGGGGCAATTCCTCCTCTTTGTGGCTGTTGGATTTTCATGTTACCCATTTGGAACTCTGTACTCACAGGCCTGGAGGCTGTGGGTCCTGGATGCCATGCCCTCCATGCTGCCAGAGCCAAGTATGATCCTCTTTTCATCCATGCGTGTGTCCTGTCCTGACGTAGCAGTGCTGAAGGATGTGTGTAAATAAGGCCAACACAACCATTTGGTGTGGGCAGATTACCAGTATACTGAGTATCTTGCTTTTTAGTTTTTTTTTTTTTCCATTTAGAAATTCCTGATGCACTTAAAATAGCTCACTGCAAACCCATGCAGCAGTATGCCATGTTGGCAGGCAGGAGGAGAAAATGTAGGCCAGGTGTATCAGGAGCTCTAAGGCCTTCAGAAAAAAAAAAAAATCTGGTATTTCTTGCCTACCTGGCTTGGTGCTGCTGTCTATCCTGTTTAGTGTGCAAGTAACACAGAAACCTGGGAGAACTTTTTCCTGGGAACCAAAGTCAGGTTGTCCAACTTCACAAAAACTTTCAGCTGAAATATGACTGTCACTGAAAGAAATTTAGAAGCATGAGTTGTTAGATGACAAGAAAATGCCTCCCCTTTTATGGTCCCCTGCCAAGGGCCAAGCTGTTTGGTGGAACAGATGGGTTGGCCCAACAGAACCATGAAGGAATGGGTGAACTTCCTTTAACTTTCTTCCACTTTTTTTTTTAATTCCCTGTCATTCAGTTTGCAAAATAAAAATAAAAAAAACCAAACAAAACAACCGAACCAGAAAGCCTATTTAGTTTGCAGCTAACAGAAGTTAAAAACCTATTTTCTGTGACCAGCTGGCTTTTTCAGTGACTCTCTTTGCCTTTCCAGGCGACAGCAGAGACTTCCTGTTGGGAACAAGTCTCAGCAGCATGCAGATCATCAGCAAGGTGGCACCAAACACAACAGGGACCACCAGAAACTCTACCAAGGAGGCCAAGCCCCTCACTCCTCGGGCAGGACGGGCCACCACGGCTACAGCCAGAACCGGAGATGGCACCACAACCAGAAGCACTCGCCTAACGACAAAGACACGCACAGGAACGCCAAAGAGACTGAGAATCTGAAAATCGAGGAGAGCCCGGCGTGCACGGCGCACGTCCCTGCGGAGGCGCCGCGGGGCCCCGAGGCCGCGGAGAAGCAGCCCCAGCAGGGCAGCCCCGAGCCCAAGCGCAGAGACAGCGCCCCCGAGCGCGCGGGGGACAGGCCCAAGATCAGCCTGCTCCAGTCTTCCAAGGACAGGCTGAGGAGGAGGCTAAAAGAAAAGGTATTGTTTCTCGAGTTTCTCTTTTTCTGAGAGTGTGGCCGTTGGCCATTCTCTGTACAGAGGGTGGGGTGGGCTCAAGGGACCTTTCCATCAATGCTCCCAGTTTACCTGAATCCCCCAGTGTCAGCACTTCTCTTGAGGTGTCTTTGTGCTTCTTGAGGAGGCCTTTTATTGAAGTAAGTGAGGCTCTGAGCTTGACTCCTTGGTTGAGATTGCTGCCAGCTTGAGTTCTCCACGGACTGGGAGCTTTCCCCTTTTCCATGGGGGAAGGCTGATGCACACATGAGCTCTCTCCTGGTCTGAAGAGCTCAGCCACTTTGCAAAAAAATAACATGTAGAAAAGGGAAATTTTCTCTGCAACTACAGAGCTAAATCCCAAACTTTGACTCTTGAGTGCTACATATTGGACTCTGCTGCTTTAAAGCTGATATCCATTTATCTTTGCAATGAATTGAAATGCCCTTATCTCCCCCCTTCCTTCCAACAACCCAACAATAACAAAAGTATTGCATGCAAGTGACGGAGGAGAAATCCTTTTTGGAAACAATATTCAGCCACAGATTTCTGAGGAATTTGGAGATGATATCTCCATTTGCCCCCTATGAAACTCAGATGCTTTCTCTTGAGATTCTTTTGTCAGACTGTAAAAAGCATCCATGGGGTTATCTCTAATGAGATTTCCAAAATACAGAGCAAAAATAACCTGAACATATACAATTCCATGGGAGTGCATGTTGGAAATGTATACCTTTGAATGCATGAGCATTTACTATTTCTGGAGGTGGCATGAGGGGGAGTAAGAGATTTTGTTAGTTATTTTTATGTTCTTTAAAGCAATGGAAGTATAGTAGAGACTTTTCAGAGTATTCATTTTAATGCTCTTCTCAGAAATTTAGAGTCTTGTAAGAATAAAAATCTCATCAGCACCCATTCTTGGGTGGGTGTTGTCAATGCATCCAGCCTTCCCATGGGAGGTTTGGACAACTCCCTTGGGGATTGGGTTTGTCCGAAAAATTGCTACGGGTTTATAGTGTATAAGATTGAGCTGGAGGGGTAGAAGAGAGCAGACCAGAACAAGCAGGATGCATGCCTGACACTGGGGAAAAAGGAACAAATGAAATGTTATAAAGAAGCAATAATTTCTGTGGTAATGATGGGAAGTGAAAAGTGTAACAGGCAAGAGATGGAAAAGTCAAGAATCTTTTGAATGCTGGGATCATGAGACTTCTTTGATCTCAATTTACATCATTACATATATATATATATATTTAAAATACGTATTTTTATTTAGATATATATCATTTATATTTATATCTTTTATATTAAAATATATATATAAGATATTTTTGTGGGATTGCTGTTCAAAGATTTTGCAAACAGCAGTGCACTTTCTAAAAGGAAGCAAAAAAATGTCCATTATCATGATGTCACAGACAGCAGAAACTGATGCCAGAGGTAGTCAGAGGTGGTCAGACTTTGGCATCCTGGCTCAAGACCCTCAAGCACATCTTCTCCCTGAGCTGAGGGGTAGAACTTTGGGATTGAGGGGTGTGGGAAATGGAGAAAGGGGACATTGCTGGGGCAAGATGCATGCGCTTGTGCTTTCCAATGCTGAGGTTGTACTATTGTGGCATTTAAAGATGCTTTGTCTTTTCTCTCTCTGTTTGTCCTCCCAATCCCCTTCCCCCTTTGCTGTTTGTGCAAGGACAAGGGCTGATATATCTGTTTTTTCCTTGTGTAACAGACGCCTTGTCTTTCCCTTTTCACGGACCAGGACGAAGTCACGGTGGAAACCACCGACCCTGAAAAAAATAAAATGGACAAATTAATTGAAATTCTCAACAGCATGAGGAACAATAGCAGTGATGTTGACTCCAAGCTCACCACCTTCATGGAGGAGGCTCAGAACTCCACCAACTCTGAGGAGATGTTGGGGGAGATAGTCAAGACCATCTACCAGAAAGCGGTGACGGACCGCAGCTTTGCTTCCACAGCAGCCAAGCTGTGTGACAAAATGGCCCTCTTCATGGTGGAAGGAACCAAATTCAGGAGTCTGCTCCTCAACATGTTGCAGGTAATGAGATGAAGTTAGTTGCTCAGATACCTGTGGCATCGTCTCAATTGGTCTTACCGTTTATTTGGAGCTGAGCTGTTAACAAATTCCTTTTGGGCCCAGTTGATGAGTGCACATCTTTAATGGTTACCATAGATAATGTGACACTGAGGGCATTATCAAGGTCCTCTTCATTCTCATTTCATAAACTCTATGTGGAACTGTGGTATTTCGCAAGAGTAATGAGTCAGCTGCTTGAGGCAGCATCTCCATGGCATGAAAAGAAATTAACTGGGAGGGTCTGTCAGTGTAGGCTGTTAGGGTGGAGGGTCCATCTCAGCACCAGCAGCACCAAGACAAGTCCCTGATGGTCTTAGACACCAGGGTGGTTCCTGAGCCGACTTTTGGCTGTATCACCTGGCTGAAGGGCTTGATTCTGGATTCTGATTGCAAACAAAAATGAAATAATTGCATATTTTCTCACTATTCTGGGTGACTTGTTTGTTGGTATATGGAGAACTGGTTGGTTGTTCTGCTCCAAAACCATCAGTGACAGCAAAGTTCCAGAAGGGAGGAAAAAGCAGCAGCTATTTATGTATCATGGATAACTGGTCCATGAGGTTAATGGTTGGACATCTTTTCCAACTGGATGATGCTGTAACAATGTTGGATGATGAGAAGGGCTGTCCTCAACTGCCCATGGTCTGCTCAGGGAAGTGTGTTATACTGCAGTGCCACCATCAGAGAGGGCAGTTGTTTTCTGGAAAGCTGGCACATGTACCTGCCTCTGGAGACAGAGTTGAAAACATGAATTTCCATCCTTAACGTAAGGTGCATTTTCATGTGTCTGTTCCCTCACACACACATGTCTCATCTGTGGGACATGCAGAGCTCACATTTCATTTCTCTGCTCTCCACACAAGTCTGTTGCTCAGCACCACTCCAGTTTTTGACTCATCTTTTTGTTCTTCTTGCTGCTCTCATTGGAGATGCTCTCTTGGCTGCCTGTACGTTGAGTTGACTTTGGGGCAGCACAGCAAGCAGGGAAATAAGGAGTGAAATAAAAGAGTGCAAATCTGTATCCCATAATTCTGTAGGGTGACTGGTTCAGCTTTGCTTCTCTCATTGCTCTGTATGCCTGTCAAACACAACATCTCTCCCCGTGCCCACTCCCCCCTGCAAAGCCCTTGGCCAGCATTCACATCTGCCCATTTCCTGTACCAGGTGGTGATTCTTTCCAGGTGACTATTTCCAAAGGGATTATCAATCAGAATGAGGGAAATTGCAGACAGAATCAGTCCCTGAATTAACACTAAGGGGCTGGAGGGAGCTCTAAACCTGCTGTGCATCCCGTTCCCATACCACGTCACTCGTGCATCTTTCCGTGTTAGGCTGAGTGAACTAAGAAATCCAGAATAAAGCCCAGGAATGATGGCCAGGGAGCAGCAGGGTGTTAGCCCACAGTTGATGCTAATGGCAGTCCTGGGTTAGGGAGGATGCTTCCAGTTTGCTTTATTCTCTTGTCCCGGCAATTCCACCCATGCGAACAGACCCAGTAAACTGATTTACACTGCAGCATCCTGTGCAAGACTGAGTGGCTTCCCATTCAGCTCTTCACAGCATGAATGTAGAATAAATAATATAACTCCTATCTTCAGAGAGACTCCAAGTGCTTCCCAGGAACGTGTAGCCAGTCACAGTGAGATGGAAGTGTTGTGGAGAGCTGGGGAGCAAAGAAGTGCGAAGAGGGAGCAGGGTGTGCGGGTGACTGAGCTCATGTGCTGGGGCACAGAGAAATATGCAAAAGGGATTTGTTCAGCCCCAAACTGCACATCTTTTATAGATGTTGTGATGGGGCAAAAGGTGACAGATCACTACAGGTCAAAAGCAAAGTGTTGTGTGAAATTAAATAATTTAACATTTCCTTTCTGATAGCAAAGGATTCTGACTTTCTCCAAGCACTGTTTCATTTTCCAAAAGAAACAATCAGATGCACTCAAACTCAAATTCATAAATACTTCCATCAAGCCCTAAACCAAGAATATCTTGAGGTATTCAGGTTTGATAGCCCTGGCTGGAGAAGGAGCCAGGTATGAGGCATGAGAGAGTCGTTGCAGCTGCATTGGTGTGAAATAAGGAGGTTGATTATCAATATGAATATGGTATGTTGGAACTGACACAATATGTTATGAGTTTTAATAAGACATACTGGATATTATGTCATGCTACAGAGTAATGTGAGTATCCTATATATTAATACATTGATATAAATTATTATATATCCATGTGTATGCACATATATATGCACATATATATACACACATATATATATGTGTTATAATAGTACTTTTATATGATTGATGATAGGACAGTACCCAGCCACAGTCCTGGCCCTTCCACCATCAGATATTTTCCATCAGCCGTTTTTAGGCAGTTTACCGTTAATTAAAAAAGAAAAACAAACCTTTAATAAAACGCTTTCAGCAGAGCAGGATTTGTGTCTCTCTAGCACCTTTCAGACTAATCTGATCCCCGGACGTAAGGAGCTCGGCTTGCTGGGCACCGGCGAGCTGGGAATTACTGTGCCGGGGTGTGATAAATCGGGA